>JALLBH010000776.1:0-12378 GCA_036940005.1 Skeletonema menzelii
ACAGTTGGTAAGGATAGCAAAGAAGGAAATATACTCGGCGCAACCAACCTACACATGTAGCCGCCATGCCACAGCCGTGTAGGTGACCTGATGATGGCCAATTTGATCTAACATCTCGAAATTTCCCAGATAAGGGTGTGGATGTTCTTGAAATTGTCTTTTTTGATGTGTCATCGGAGAAATCTAATATTGTTGACCCTCGATCTAGAGCCAAGCAAGCGGAAATTTCACAATAGTGAGCAAACTGAAGCAAGGCAGAAGCGCGACTGGAAAATTCTAAGCCGGTTAAATGCAAAAATTACCTGAGGAATGATACTACTAGCTAAATGATTGGGGTCAAAGTATCTTTAATTCTTTTGAGTCCACACCAGTATATTTATTTCTACATTTGTGGGTTTCTAATAACGACATTTATCAGAAACAAAGTGATCCACTGTCAACAAAGTCACTGACTCTCATACAAATCTATTTAAGGAGAGAATCCGGTGGTGAAATCTTCCGCAATCTCGTGAAGTTTCTTCTCGGATCCCTCGGTAAGAGCATATCCAGCATCGACAATTTCCTTGAGAACTGACGAGTGAGTTCCCTTCATGTGTTCAACGAATGCAGCCTCGAAAGCTTGCACGTGTTCAACATCGATCCTATCACAGTATCCCTTAACTCCAATGAAGAGAGAAGCAACAACCTCCTCTGGTTCATAGGGCTCGTATTGTCCCTGTTTGAGGAGTTCGTAAAGACGGACTCCACGATTCAACTGTTGCTGAGTGGCAGCATCAAGATCAGATCCGAACTTGGCGAAAGCAGCAACCTCACGGTATTGGGCAAGCTCGAGCTTCATGGTACCGGCAACAGCCTTAGTGGCCTTGTACTGAGCGGCGGATCCAACACGAGACACGGACAGACCAACGGAAATGGCTGGGCGCTGACCTTGGTAGAACAACTCAGACTCCAAGAAAATCTGTCCATCAGTAATAGAAATCACGTTGGTAGGAATGTAGGCGGACACATCTCCGGCTTGTGTCTCAATGACGGGAAGAGCAGTCAAGGATCCTCCTCCGAGGTTGGAATGCATCTTGGCGGCACGCTCGAGAAGACGAGAGTGGAGGTAGAAAACGTCACCAGGGTAGGCCTCACGTCCAGGAGGACGACGGAGAAGCAAGGACATTTGACGGTAGGCAACAGCCTGCTTGGAGAGATCGTCATAAAAGATCACAGCATGCTTCCCATTGTCACGAAAGTATTCTCCCATAGCGGCACCAGTGTAGGGAGCCAAGAACTGAAGAGGAGCGGAGTCGGAAGCAGTTGCGGCAACGACAATGCAGTTGTCCATGGCCTCCTTATCATCGAGCTGACCGACAAGTTGAGCAATGGTGGATCGCTTCTGTCCAACACCAACGTAAATACAGGCGAGGGGATCCTTCTTGGTCTTTTGGTTAATAATGGTGTCAATAGCAATGGCAGTCTTACCAGTCTGACGATCACCAATAATCAACTCACGCTGACCACGTCCAATGGGGATAAGAGCATCCACAGCCTTAAGCCCGGTAAGCATAGGCTCGGACACAGACTCACGCGGAATAATTCCTGGGGCCTTAACCTCAGCACGAGAGCGCTTGCAGTTGTCCAAACTGGCGCCCCCATCAATGGGCTGTCCAATACCATCAACAACACGTCCCAAAAGCTCAGGTCCGACGGGAACATCCACAATGGCACCGGTACGCTTCACGGTGTCTCCCTCAAGAATATCACGATCGTCGCCGAAAATAACAACTCCCACATTGTCCTCTTCCAAGTTAAGAGCCATCCCGCGGAGACCGCAGGCAAACACAACCATCTCTCCAGCTTGGACATTGGCAAGTCCGTAAACACGGGCAATACCATCTCCTACGGAAATAACGGATCCGGTCTCGGCATACTTGACAGCGGTGTCCTCTCCAGCTGTAGCGCTGATTTTGGACTCAAGGTAAGATGAGAGTTCAAGGGTTTGGGAAGCCATGGTGCGACGGGCAATGGCACCGCTGACACGGGCCGACTGTTATTATGAAGGGTGGGGGAGGTATGTTAAAACCAACACTTAATGTGAGAAATGGAAAGATAGTGAATATTTTTTTTGACGAAGTCTTCTGGTCTCAATGACGCCTGTTCAGATGCCACCTGCCCAGCGAATGTGCTGCAAATAATAGATGGCCTTCATGCCAGGATTCTAGAGGGCAAGGCTAAGGTTTCCCCCTCCGATGAGGCAGGGTCCCCCGCCACGGCCTGGTCACTGAGCGCATTCCTCTCGAAAAGTAGACTAAGGACCCAACCAAAATAATAATATAAACGGAATAAACGTCCCCCCCCAGTAATAATACCACACACTGACCCCCAAGTGATCGATGGCGTTAAATACCCCCCACGCCCCTATTATCGGCAGCGGCGTTCTGTGTTTTCCTAGTTCCCCGCCTTTGGCCACCATTTAGGATGGGTTATGGCACTTCAAATAACACCCATAAAAACGCCTTGCTCACATGAAATAAATATCTCTTACCTGCGGTCCAGCAGCAAGTGCCACCCTCTTTGCTAATGTTGCTACGGCTCTGTTCATGGTGGAATGTTATTGCCTTTTGCCTGCAATGCCTCAGATAGCTGAGGACGAGCGACGCGACGAGGATGAAAGGCCAACGCTCGGTCTGTCCACGTCGGGAAGATCTTTTCCCTTTCTCTCTCTTTCTTCCCGGAAGACTATCTAGAGAGAAGAATACTACCAGTAAATCAATCTACGAGTATCCAAATCAACTCAACCCCATGTGAATGAATGAGCGATCAAAATGGAGGAATTCGATATCGCCGCCGTTGCCCACGAGTTCCTTCATCATAAAAACCAATTCCTCTTGTAGACAGTTGTTGGTAAGCTTAGCTCCTCTGAAGTTTGAACTAATGTCAATCACAATGGCAGCGCCCTCTTGGTAGCTGCCTCCGAATATTCGATTCTCACATAAAATCATTCTCTTCTTCTTTCATCCCAATCTCTCCACGTTGCATCTCGTGTCGGGATTGAAAATCGCTGGCGCACCTCGTTGCTTTATATCGTTGTTATTATGCATGCGCACGGCATGAATCATTACTGTTCTTCTACACTTCGTTGGGGATATTATCACACATCTTCACTTCATATAATAACGCTGAATCATTTAGAAATACTCACTGCAGTATCAAGACTATCGTAACAACCAAGCTGCACATCCATCATGAGCCGTTACCCAACACTCAATCAATTCAACAGACCTCCCATCGTCGTTACCGACAACGACGTCCTCTCCGGCCGAGGAGTCAACATTGCTGCCCATCCAGGAAACGAGAGATTTCGCACATTGGTTACGACAAGAGCCGATGAGAACTACTGTGAGGGATATTCGGCTACCGAGAAGAAGGCCGTTGCCGAAGAAATTATTCATCACATCGCGTCTCTTGACCCACCTGGACGATTCCTCAAACGTGAGGGGAGAGGGCAGGTGTCACGAGGATTAAATGGGCCATGGGAGGAACTTAGTCGAAAAGAAGCGCTCAAGAAAACTTGCCAAGCATTGAGAGATTGTAACCGTGGCGATCGTGAGACGTATGCCAGTGGCGTGGCAGCCCCGGACGATGTGAAAGCTGTGGCCAATGAAATTGCCACCGGCGCAGCCACCCAGGGGGTTTCTCTGAAGGATCTTGCCGCACGTAGTGTGGTGGAAAGTTCGGAAAGGACCCAGGAGAAACTCCGGGAGGCGATGCAAGAAGCGGGTGTTCCAGAAGACCAGATTGAGGAGCAGTTGAAACGACAGAGGGCTGACCCTACTTATGTCATTCCAGGATTTGCCATGACGTCGCAGGGAACATTTGCTCCCATTTCAAACCCTGGGTATGGGCACCAGCCTAGCATTATGGAGATGATGGGTCCGGATGGAGTACCAGTGCAACATCAGGTAGTCCTCCCCATGCCTGGACAAATGCCAGGTTTATACTCGCAATACCCGCATCCCGCTATGGATATGCCCCCTATTGACCCAGTAGCTGTGGCTGCTGCTCGTGCCGCTGCTGGATATGTCCACCCGAATGATTTGGAGAAGCAAAAGGCAGCTGCTGCCGAGGCTGTGACTAATGCAGAGGAGGACCATGAGGCAACGGAGGCAGCTGTGGCGGCAGCTCAGGAGGCCGAAGCTGAGGATGCAGAAGTGTAGTGACAAGTGTGCGGCCTTTTTTGCACTTGCCACTTGTTATTGCATTGCTGTTCATCCCAAGTTCATGGGGGGATTAGGCTTCTGTTCATCGATCTTTTTTGTTTGTTTCATGAGTATCTTTTAAGGTACAGGCCACTTTTCATTCTTTAACATTGCGAAGTATTATTTTATCTCTTACTTTTTATGTCTACAAACACATTGACGCATTCAGAAGTTATAATTTCAATTGTTAGAAATTCAGTCCACGGGATTAGTCAAAACGGAAGACCAACGTCTTTTTCTGCCTGACGGGTTAGTTCTCAGCTCGGTTCTTTTGTATTGGTACAAGCGCAGTACCATACCTCTCTCTCTAGAGAGAGGTATGTTCTTGAGCTTTTAGTATGCACTGTACGATACTTTGTGTGCTGTGTACCATACCGAAATTTTTGCACGAATGGCGAAAGTGCTGCGAGCTGCGATATCTAGAAAAACTTGATGCCTTGAGTGAAAAAATTACTGTGTATGTACTTATCGCACAGTAGCGCATGATGCAAGGCCTTTAGAAAGTTTACAAGAAAGCAGTGCAGAAATGGCTTGCACTATCATCTAGAGAGAGTGCACTCCCGTGCAAACACCTCCTCCTCTGTTGTCTTGTGTCTTGCCTGTGTTTGACAACTGCAGTCGCTGCTTGTGTTCCCCATGCATGTATTGCAGGCTCTGTCTACCAACTACGATAGTTTACCATAAACCACATTCGTTTCAGCTTCGTTCTGCTGCTGTCGATGAGAAACGGGCATACATTTATTTGAGAAGGCAGTCCATTTATCGTCAAAGTTGAATTGAAGCGTAACATCACATACACGACTTGAGAGAGCGCAGTCAAATATGGCAACGACAACCCTCTCATCATCATCTAATTTAATGGGTATGGTTGATGACAGTGATGCTGCGCATTCTGCAGCCTCCGACAGCAATCATGATGGCGGCGGTGATGGAGCCGGTGCCACCTCTGATTCGCTTATTCTGGGCGAACTTGCAAAAGTCAACTTGAACGACGATAGTATTACTAGCGATGACATCGTCATGAAGGCAGAAGGAAAACAAGTCCTAGACTCACCCATGTCCGACAGCGATGTGCCCAACGCAACACCACTATCTGATGCAGCTTCATTAATGGCACCATGCTCTCCACGCCATCAGGGTCAGTTATTCTTGGGCACTGCATCTCACTCTCCGGTGATGACGATGCCACAGCAGTCTCGAAATAATCATAATAACGAGCAAGACGATCATTTGACTCCATTGATCAATCTGGATGATAATGATGACGATGAGCCATCCTCTTGTCCGGCCACTCGTGCAATGGAGGCAGCAAGAGCGATTGCGAGTAGTAATGAACAATTAATCCGTGAAGAGTTGGAGTTACTACAACAGCAGCAGCATAAACAAGAAGAAGAACCGCTGCTGGAACAGAATTTGACACATATTACTCTCACTCCAAAAGTAAAGAATAGTTTCCTGGAAATGAGTTTTTCAAGGGAGGACACGTTTCGGACGGATAACAAGTCAGGAGGGCACAGCCATAATGAGAATGTGGATGATGGACAAACGAATTTTATTGGTGAAAGAGTATCTTCTTTGCAACAGAGACAACGTTTGCAAGAATCAAACTTGTTTATTCCTTCAGTATCATCGTCATCAGGTCCAAATCCGAATCACTTTCCTCCAAGACAACACCAACCTCTTTCAGTTGATGAAAGGTACGACGATGCTAGTTCCGACTGCAACAAAACCAACCAAAATGGATTGCATTCAAATGCAACAGCAAATGAATCATCATCATCATCATCATCGCTATACACATTCTCCTCACACACTCTCTCCGGTAGAGCACTCACACTCATATCAACACACTTTGTCCCACCCCCAAAACGGCATACACACGGTGGCTCTGCCCTCGCAGGATTCGCCGCATTACTACTAGTCACATGTGCAAATTATATGCTCGGTCCGATGCGGGATGCCGCGGCACTTGCTGTGGGTGTAACACATATTCCGGCGTTGACATTGGCATCGACAGTGTTAGCACTGGGGAGTTCAGTACCTGTTGGATGGTTGTTTGAGGCACCCGATCCACGAAGACGACGTGTATGGAAACGGATGGGATTAACGCGGGGTGAAACTCAGGGGACAAGTCTTGCACTGTTTTATAGGGTATTTGCGTTCCTACTGTTGAGTTATGCCTTGGGGTTTCAGGTTGTGGAGCGGTTTGGAAAGAGTAAGCGAGATGGAGACGGTGTGGATGATGGGGGAGAAAGATCTGGACTTGGAGAGGAGGAATCTGCAGTGATTTTGTTAGGATGTTTATTCTTACGGATACTGGGTGTGTTGGGAATACCAACAGAACATCCATTGTTCAGTAGCGTCAACGATTATTTGAAGAGTCATCAAGAATTGTCAATTCCGTCGTTGCTTTTGAATACGTGCAGTTGTATTGTGAACAAGTTCGGCAAAGTCATTTACATCATGTTTTTTCTCGTGGTGCATTTGATGAAACTGCATTCGTTGTCTCTCATTTGGGGGGTGACCACCGAGGCAATGGAGTATGAAGAAAATGCAGAGCAAAGGCGGAAGAGCACGGAGAGAAATATTACAAAGATATCGTCGGGGGGAGGGCTGATAATGATGGGTGGTGGCAATAATAATAGCCTGACTCGAGGAGGATCATCGCCCTCTTCTTCGCCATCCCGTGCTAGGAGTGCGTCGTTTTCATCTTCCAAGAAACAATCCAAGTCATCGTTACGATTGAAGCGTTTGGCATTTGTTGGTTTTGGTGGGACCCTTGGTGGTATTATAGGTAGTGTTATTGCCTCCTTTGCAGCTCATATCCTGCATTTGTCCGGTTTGCTAGTCATCGCGGCAATCATGCTAGAAATTTCAGCCAATCTGTCGGTAGAACTTGGGCGGATCATGCAACGTCACTGGGAAGAGCAGATGCGATTTCAAAGCTCGGGTGATCTTGCATCCATGTACAATTCAACTGAAAATCTAGCGACATGCGACTCGTCAATGAAAAAATCAGTATCACTGAGCAGTATGAAACGCGTTGCGAGTGGAAGTCTTTCGAGTGGGAACCTAGCGAACTTGGCGGCACAACAGCAAGGTAGAAAGAGCAATCGATCATATAGCATCTCAGAAGCATTGACAGAAAAAGATAAAGATACACTAAGCAAGGCCGCAGAGAAACTTGACGACCAACCTATGATTGACGACAGTTCATTCAAACAACGTTTGCTTCGAGGTGTAACGACAATCCTACGCTCACGTTTGCTCATGGCAATCTTCACCTACAATGCACTCTACGCGTCAACGTCAGTACTACTCTCATTCCAACGTGCAGAATTAGTTGCCAATCGGTCATCCAGTGGAACAAGTGCGGTATCCAACACGGCATTTTTAGCCAAAATCAATACTGCATCAAGTGTTGCCGTTTTTGCATTACAAGCAAGCGGACTGGGTGCATATATTGCCAATAGCTTTGGACAACGTGGTGCCTTGGCGCTCATGCCAATCATTCGTCTTTGTGGAGTGTTTCTTTTGGGTTATTGGCACTTGACATCGAATGGCAAACCGCCGGATCTAATTATGTTCCTTGTGATCGATGAATTTACAAAAGTGATAAATTTTGCCATTGCAAAGCCGGTAAGAGAAAACTTGTGGAGAGGACTTTCAGCCGAGGCAAGATATGAAGCAAAACCAATTGTTGACACTCTTGCAAATCGTTGGGGAGGCGGAAGTGCAGCATTTTTAGTATCGTTTATTAATAGGATCACAGACCTGACTGGTTTGGGAGTTGTGAAAGAGAATGGAGAGCGATCAATCTTTGGTTTTCCACCTGTACTACTGCTGTGTATGATAATATCTGCGTGGTGGACTGCAGTGAGTGCTGATGTTGGGAATATTCGACGGAAGATTGATATTGAACTGAAGAAGCAACAATGAGACAAAACATGGTGTGTCTCTCTATAGTAAATTATAAACATGATGTTCTTAATGTCACTGCTCTCCATCATGATAATTCTTTCCCTCCCAACAAATCAAAGAGAACATTCAATTGCTGNTCTTAATGTCACTGCTCTCCATCATGATAATTCTTTCCCTCCCAACAAATCAAAGAGAACATTCAATTGCTGTAACCTCTTATTCGTCCATTTTGGATCCCCTTCTTCCTGCTCTTTCATCTCTTTCGGATGCCGAAAATCGATTGTCACAGATGATATTCGTCTATTCTCATTTCGCACTGCTCTAACATACGGAATCATTTGCGCATCCCAACTCGTTCCATTGTAGTTCAACCAGGTATCAGCCAAACTAGTTCGAAATGCAAATGGACCAAAGAGCCAATCAATCTGTGTTGCATTCTCCGCCTGGAACCCCTTGAAATGTTTTGCCAGTGAGTTGAAATGTAGGTTTGCAAAATTCTCACTGTGAAATTGTTCTATGGGATATGTTTGTCGGAATAGCTCCTCACTTCGTTTAGGAACAACAATATCTGTGCTTCCATCTAGGATTGTTTTGACAATGAGGTGTATGTGGTTAGCAATATCTACCTTTTCCGGCTCTGCAAAACAAATTGCGGTCTTCTCGCATTTGTCGTAGTTTTTGTTGGCATCTGCCAACAGCTCTCTTGCAGTGTAAATTGCTTGACGCAGTGCACCGCCTTTTCCGTGATAGATTGCCTTATCTTGTTGATATACCTTGATATAACCTTTACCTCCTTTCTCTAATGCATCACGTACAGCTGGATGGTCAGGAGAGTCATCCACGATGACAGTTTGAATTTCTTTTGTGGCAGCTAGTTGGCATAGCTCCAATGCAAGAGGAAATCGAACGTCCGAAATGTTAGGATAGTATGTAACTGTGACTAGAACTACACTGGGCATGGTTGGAAGTATGATATTATTTACTTGGTACTTAATTAGCAAGTGCTCCTAGAGTCATAAGAGATGTACATAAGAGCTAAATAATACTTATGTAGGGACTAGGTTGGTAATGGTGCCAGTCATTGGGGTCATAGTAGATACATGAGTTGAGGGAGGAGGGAATTTTTTTGGTGAATTGGAACTTTCTACGTAGGAATTAATAAGTAGGGTGGCTGATATCTTCAGTGTCGTCATTCATCGCGGCGCAGTCATAAAATATCGCTCATGGTAGTTCTAAGACACAGTAGAATAACAAGAACAATTACTATCCGCCATGTCAGACTCAGCCAAACGACCAGCAGCAGCCACCAACGGTGATAACGACCAAGATACGAAACGAGCCCGCCTCGCTCAAATCGTTCAAGACCAACAACTTCTGGCCTCCCAATCCATCCCAACACCCCACACACCTAAAGTCATCCAAACCATCCGTCTTCCCGATGCACTCCGCAAAAAAATCCTCATCACCGGTGGAGCAGGCTTTGTCGGCTCCCATTTGACCGACCGACTCATGTCCGAGGGACACGAGGTGGTCGTACTCGACAACTTTTTCACCGGGCGCAAGGCCAATGTGGAACACTGGTTGCACCATCCCAACTTTAGTCTGATTCGGCATGATGTGATTCAACCGATTTTATTGGAGGTGGATCAGATTTATCATTTGGCGTGTCCGGCGAGTCCTCCGCATTATCAGTATAATCCGGTCAAGACTATTAAGACGAGTACTATGGGTAGGTAACATATGTGCTGTTTGTTGAAGTCTATATTTTACATTCTATGTCTCTCGTTGATATCGACTGACAATCAATATTATTTGATTGACAACACAACAGGAACCATTAATATGCTTGGATTAGCAAAACGCGTCAAAGCACGTATCTTATTGGCATCTACAAGTGAAATCTACGGAGATCCCGAAGTGCATCCTCAACCAGAAACATATTGGGGAAATGTAAATACATTGGGTCCGAGATCATGTTACGATGAGGGAAAACGTGTTGCCGAAACAATGATGTATGCCTACAAGAACCAGAACAATGTGTCCATCCGTATTGCACGTATTTTTAATACCTTTGGTCCTCGTATGCATCCGAATGATGGTCGTGTTGTTAGGTACGCAGCAGCAGCAGCAGATGATGATGATGATAAANCCTCGTATGCATCCGAATGATGGTCGTGTTGTTAGGTACGCAGCAGCAGCAGCAGATGATGATGATGATAAATGTTTTTTGGTACTCGTGACGATGTGCCTAACAGGTTTTTCTTTCTATCTTCTTCTCTGTTCATATAGCAATTTTATCATTCAATCTCTTCAAAACAAAAACATCACGATTTACGGAGATGGGTCTCAAACTCGTTCTTTTCAATATGTGGATGACTTGGTAAATGGACTAACAAAACTCATGAATGGCAACTACGACTCTCCCGTCAATCTTGGCAACCCTGATGAATACTCAATCAAAGACTTTGCGACCAAAATCAAAGAATTCACACAGAGTTCGTCGGAAATCAAATTCTTACCCAAAGTGGCAGATGACCCGACTCAGCGAAAGCCGGATATTAGTACTGCGAAGCGTGAATTGGATTGGGCACCTTGTGTGCATGTGGAGGATGGGTTGAGAAAGACAATTGAATATTTCAGGGGAGAGGTAGAGGCGGCTGGCGAGATTGTTCCTACTGGACCAGATGCTGCTAAGCCCAAGGGGGGTTCATAGATGATTGTTATCATCTCTTTTTCATCAGTATCTGTTCAGTCTTAAGTTCGACCAGCTTGCTTACAATGTGAATTCCACTAAGTCTCCTGAGATGTAGGAGTAGTTCTTACAAAGTAAAAATTAGATTTATATTACAAAACAAGTCACAAGTTTATCAATCAAGCAGATATCCTGCGATACTGTGATCCATTAGCCTTCTTCCACAGCAAGTTCAGTGCACAGCAACCCAAAACCAGACCGAGAGCTCCAATGGTAAACCTATTTCTTCCTTTCATTGCTGGTTTCCCTGTGGCACTTGCAATAGAACAACATTTCTCATAAGTTACAGCGAATAATGTAATAGACAAATGCGCACCAAACACCCTTCACTTACTTGACTTCTGGCTTGAACGTCTTTTCAAGATAATCCACTTGCGCAGACTCCAACTGTACCCAAATTTCATTTCTACGAAAGTATGGAAGCGTAAATGGAGGGTTGTATCCCCAGAATTGGTAATTGGCCAAAACGTATTCTTCTGTCAAGTCAGGGACACCATCCTGAATCAGCTGCTGTGCAAGATCTTTTGCCAATTCCTTATTACGTTTCTCTCCCCATTTTCCATTGTATACGTGCACGACACCCGTCTGTGATGGAATTTCTTCAATATGTACCGCTTGATTAGTTGGTTTTGGTATTTTGTCCATAGAATCATATTCTACGGGGAGCATGAACATCATTTTCTTGTCACTGTCGCTGCCGTCATCTTTATGATCCTCCATAACGACGGGTGCAGTCATGGCAATTTGGGTTGGTTTGTTCGAATTTTCCATAACAACGGGTGCAGTCATCGCGATGGATGTATCACCTTCGTTCTGTGGAGTTCCAAACACACCAATATATTTGGCTAATGCACCAAATGGAGAGTTTTCACTTTTGTCGCCGGTATTTTTATAGGTGATTGTTGCGGCGAAACGTTGGCCGTATTTGCGGAGTTCATAGGGTGTGGTTACATCGCTGCGTGAGAGGAGAGTGTCGTGGGGTGGTTCTTCCACTGATTCTTTGCCGAATACAGATCCCATGATGTAGATAATAGAGTATGCGTGGATGACAGCGTTGCAGAGATGTTACTGTTTTTAGCGCTTTTTAATAATTAGAGTTGAGTAGGTAACACAGTTTGGAGTTTTGTTGTTGTCTCTCTCCCCATTCCTCCACAATGCTTGCATTTCGGGGCTCGTATTGCTGATAATAGGTATGTATCGTAAGGGTAAGGAAGTCAGAAGTCAGCTCACGCTCGTTGATCAGTCGTCAGTCGTTGATCTGTCGTTGATCGATGAGTCAATCATGAGTCAGAGGTCAGAGGTCAGAGCCTTTTCTTGCTTTGTACATCAAAAGATGCTGTCTTCACTTTGACCAGGTACCTATTTGGTGGAAATAACGAGACTATATAGTCTCGTTTTGATTCTTAGACTGGTCTCGTTACCAAGGCCTCCTTGAGACACTAGTCTCGTTACTAAAAAGTG
>JALLBH010000777.1:0-12403 GCA_036940005.1 Skeletonema menzelii
TCCAGAAAGAGCACCGTTCATGCACATGGTGATATCGTACATGGTCTCTCCAGTCGTCCTGCGTGTGATGATCATATCAGTGAACATGGCAGAGACGGATCCAGCGGCGGCGGCAAGGGTGGTAGTAACGGCACAGAGGGCAGCAATATCACCGTAGCCTGCAGCAGAGATACCAAGAGTGGAACCAGGATTGAATCCATACCATCCGACCCAAAGGATGAAAGTTCCAAGCACTTGAAGGGCGACTGAGTGGGGTGGGAAGCTGACAGGTTCAGGAAGTTCATTTCCATCAGCATCGTAGAAGCGTCCGATACGAGGTCCAAGGATCTTGGCAGCGTAGAGGGCGGTGATTCCTCCAGTCATGTGCACAACTCCTGATCCAGCGAAATCAATCATACCAGAGCCCAAGAACTACGATGGTGGCGGCGGTGGCAGCGAAGGCAAACTGGAAGAACCAGCCGATCAAATCGCCTCCGCCATGGATGTTGGCGAGGACGAAGTCGGAATTGCCAATGAAGGTCAACTTGTCGGCATCAGATCCTCCATAGGCAAAGGCATAACCGATGGTCCAGAATCCGACAGCTCCTCCACAGGCATCTAGGATGTTTTTGAGCATGATATTCTTGACGTTCTTGGCACGGATGGACCCGGCGCAGAGCATGGCGAAACCTGCTTGCATGAAGAAGACCATTGCTCCGGCAAAAAGAAGGTAGAACACATCGAGACCTCCATTGGTCACGTCGAGGCTGGCGCTGAGTTCGTCTACGGTGACCATTTTGCTTAAATTCAACTGAATTTACATATGACGCCTTCAATGCTTCACGAAGGAAGGTAAGATGATGACGACTTGGATCTTCGTGCGTTGGATTTGGATAGGTGTTTATCGGAGGTTTGTGGTTGAGCAGTCCGTGTCTACTTAGCTAGAGAGAGTCCGTCCTTGTCTATATGGATGCGAACCCACATAATAGAGGATGCGAACTTCGGGTTTGTGTCGCATCTTTTTCTGATACTGATTCCAAAGTGACTCCTTGATTTTTTTATCTGTCCCCTCCCACAACATACATAAGTACGATACGATACCCCTACATACGATATCTCGAATCTCGCGCCCAACGAGTGCATATGGTGTGGACTCCCAGTAGATCCGCCTCTCCCCATAATAATATTATGTCATTGGCTGGCGCTTTTTTCGATTATTATTTGTCTTGTAGAGCACTCGGCTCATATTAGCAGTCAATGCTGCAGTAAGTAAAGAGAGAGAGAGAGAGAGAGATCATTAATCAAAAAGGAGGCAATAATAATAATAAGAATGTTTGGAGGGCTGGCAGTCAAAGGAGATGACGCCAAGGATGACTCCTCGTCGTCTGCGGCACCACCGAGCAGCAGTGGATTTTCATTTTTACAAACACCCAATGGCAATGGGACGTCAGCTCCTGCAACTACCGCAGCCTCGTCGGAACAACCCTCCTCCTCTTCTGCTGTAGAGGTAGATCAACAATCGTCAATGTCATTGGGAGCGTCGGGTGGATCCGCATTTGTATTTTTATCGGGTGGGACTGCTGAAACTACTAATGTCAACAACACCACATCTAATGCGAATGGTTCGGCGCAACCACAACCACCGTCCATGTTTGCTGGGCTCAACAAAACTTCCGCCGCTTCGAATAACTCCGAATCTCAAGGTGGTACTGCGGAGCCTTCTTCTTCGGGGAGTGGATTTTCATTCATGACTTCGCCAGCACCTCCTCCTCAGACGGAAGCGACTAGTAATGGTATCGAGGCTGCCTCAAATGTTTCTACGGCTGGATCATCATTTGGTTTTATGAATAGTATGATGTCCAGTAGCGACGAAAATGGAGAACAAAAGGAGGCTGGGACAGACATTGCCAAAGAGGGAGCTGCTGCTGCTACTATTGCTGTTGCCCCCGCTTCGAGTGGCTTCTCGTTCCTTTCTGGTGGTAGTATTGGCAACACTGCTCCACCACCGCCCTCAGATGATATTATGGCCTCGCAGTCTCCATCATTGGGACCTCAAAGTGATACTTCTTCTCAAGGATCTTCCATGTTTGCTGGATTGAATACCACGGTCACTGAGACAAAAATTACTGAAAACAACAATGCAACAACTGCACCACCACCACCACCACCTGCTGATTCGGATTTACTCTCCATGTCAAGCCCAGCATTACCTGCTTCATCAGGAGTGTCATGGGGAGCTCCTCCAGGTGTTGGGGGTGCAAAGAAAATTGTGAAGAAGAAGCGTGGGAAGCGTGTGGGTGTTGGATCTGCTGCCGCTGCTGCTGCGGTACAACCACCAACACAACAACAACAACCACAGTCAATGGTGACAGATTCACCCAATATGAATGGCGGTATGAACACAATTCCTGCTCCGGAACCGTCCTCGTTTCAACCACCACCACCTCTATCGACTGATTCATCATATGCTCCTCAGCCAACATCATCGAATAATCATCCCCCCATGTACCAACCTTCTCCAATGGCATCTCAAATAAAAACGGGTATTGATGAGCACTCACATCATGTCTCACCACCCATGAGAGTCAAGGCTGAGAGGGCAATGCAAAATGCGGAAGAATTTATCAAGGAGAAGCAACGATCGGCAATTGCCATGGCAGCGGAACGAGCAATGAATGATAAGGCGACATCGGAAAATGGGAGTGTGTCTGGTGGTGGTGGTGGATGGAAAATTGGAACAGCCGAACCTGCAACTTTGTCTCCGAAAGATAGTGAGTATCAAGCTGCCAAGGCTGCTGCGGAAGAAGCACGGACCATGTCTGCTACAAAGGGGAAGGCATCCTTGTTTAGTGGATCATTGGTTAGCGGAGTTAGTGGATTCTTTGGCAGGAAGAGCCCCCCTTCATCATCAACGGATGTTGCGTCTACTGCTTCCTATTCGTCTCATGGGGGTGTTGTGAACAATACCCTTGACCCAGTAAGAAGGGCCAATTCGAATCCTTCCCAATCTACAATGTCATCTTTGTCGCCGACGAAAGAAGATGAAGAGCATCAAAGTAAAGATCCAATCCAACGTGAAAATGACGAGGCAAGGCGTGCTGCGGCGGAAAGAGATATGGCAGCATTTCGGGAAAAGCAGATGCAAGAGCAACAACGCCTTGCTGACGCAAAGCGTCAAGAGGAAAGGAAGCAATTGGAACAGGAGCGCCTTCGTCAATTGGAGGAACAGGCGAAGAGGCGTTCTCCAAAAGAAAAACTACAAGCTGCTTTGGATCACTTTGCAGATGTGACACGAACGTCAACTGATTATGTGACTCAGTTACGTGCCAAGAGGGTTGAATTAGTGAAGGAACGAATGGAAGCAGAGAAAACAGAGCGTTTCGCTGCGCAACAGATATCGTATGCTGAGGCACAGCAAACGCAGGCTGCGGAAGATGAAGACTTTGAAGCCGCCGACCGCCTTGCGTCTGATATTGAGCGTCACACATTGGAGAAGAATAAACAAACTGCGATTGTGAAGAGTATTGATGAATCTATTTCGCAACTAGAGAAGCAAACAGATGCAGCTTGTAAAGCAGTTGTGGCGTGTTTCAGTGATGTAAATTCAAAGTTGAAGGAATTGCAACGAGAGGTTGACGATCGCGAAAAAGAAGATGAGGTTCTTAATCAATTTGCAAACACTTCGAAACGCCTCTCATCTGAGACAGAGCGTCTCAGCAGTGACTTGAAACATATCGAACGTGATGAATCAGTCCTTGCTGATGAACAGAAAGAACTGGAGAGTCAGATTTCAGAAGAGACGAAAGAGTTTGAGGAGAAGCGCGTGGAGGCGAGCGAGAAACTCGAAGTGGTCAATGAAGAAATCGAAGAGCTTCGGAAGAAGCTAGCTGAGGCGGAGGAAAAGGCAGCTGCTCTGAATAATGAATTATCCTCCTGCAATAGTTCCATCCAGAGTGTTAGGTCGAAGTACTCGCGTCAATTAGGTCGTCTTGAGAAGAAAGAGCGAAGCGTGAAGGAGAGTCGTGCTGAGTGGCAGGTCGAGCATGAATCAGTTGAAAAGGCAAAAGCCGCACACGAGTCTGTGGTTGCAGCTCATTCTGAGGAGATGCTGACACGTGAGAAAATCATTGACGAAATTAAGGTTGAAGTTTCAGTATCACATGATTTTGAGGACATTGTAACCAGTGCATTTGATGCTACTGAATTCATTGGCGATGGCAATGAGGTGTTTGATAGTGATGTAGTGAAGTATGAGGCAGCCGTAGACGAAGCAAACAACAATGTCATATCTGCTGAATCAAAGATCCAAAGTCTTCAAGAGGAGATATCTGCTTTTGATGTCCGAGTGCCAATACTGGAGGCCGAGAAAAAAGTTGCGGCTGCAAAGAGAGACTTCAAGGCTGCAGGAAAAGCTTCGAAGGAAATCAAGGATGCTTTGGCAAGGAAAGAGCAATGTGAAGCTGAACTATCCGGAGAAGCAATGGAACGAAAGCAATCGGCGAAAGAAGAGTTACAGAAAGTCACTTTACTATTGGAAGAAAAGAAGTCAATAGCAGCAGAAAAGGGTAAGGAGTCTAGTTTGAAGCGAATGGAAACCTTGCGAGAGAGGATTGCTCATTTGCAATCTGTCGTGAAAGAGTTAGCTGTCGACCCAACTGATTCCGACTCGATCAACGTTGCGTGTGTCGGTGCATTTGTGATTGACAGCCAAATTAGCGTTCTGGAAGCTGAAGGCAGAGCTTTGGGAGAAAGATATGGTGGCTGGGAAGCAGATGCTCAGGAGGATTCAAGTGCTCCAGACGAAGTTAAAGACGTAGGTGATGTCACCTCTGAGACAGTCATTGGTGATGATACGCTACAAGAGTACGCCATGCTAGCCGCAGAGGTTGAAGAATTGGAAGCGAAGATAAATCAAGCTGCTGCGGATGAAGATTACGACACTGACACAGAATTAGAAGAAAAGGCCGAAAGTTTAAGGTCGAAAATCAATTCGTTAGGGCATTCACCCGAGCAGATGGCACAAGCTCTTAAAGACAAAGACGCTGTTTCCGGTGAGAGCGAACCACCGAGCAACAACCTTGATGAAAGTGTTATTGGCAAGTACGCCTCTCTTAAAGCACAAGTCAAGCTATTAGAGGCTGATATCGAAACAGCTGTGGCGGCTGATAACTTTGATGATGCTGCTGAATTGGAGGAAAAGGTTCTGGTCACAAAAACAGAGATCGAATCACTGGGCTTCTCTGTTGATGATTTGGAAGAAGCACTGCAGAATGGTCTAATAACAGACACCGACGAAGCTACAGCTGAACCTGACACAGAACCCATTGATGAAAATGCCGACAAAGTTTCAGAGACACGAGATGACGTTGATGCGATCGAAGAGGATGCTAATAATACAAAAGAAAACGACACTCCCAACGGTAGTATTGAAACAATAAATGACGAGGCAGATGGGAATGATGTGAAGGTAGCCCAAACCCCTTCCGAACCTGACGAGGCGCAAGTGATTGAAGATTAGGGGTAATGTGATACAATATATTATAAGATGGGGATTATGATTATTTGAATTGATATCTTGGATCTGTCTGTGAGAATATTTAGAATGGAACAGAGACAGCAACATAGTGTAAGCTAATTGTGTTGGTTACGAGATGACAGGCAATTTTATGCGCCGCGTTGCTTCAGCAGTTTTTGAAAAGTTACGTATGCGTTTATCAATCATTCTTTTCAGACAGGGATAACAGTTGTATCTTCATTAGCAACAGACAATTGCATTGTCACACGCTTAGGCAACTTACCACTGCATCATGATGAATCTGTCAAAACAGCCGTGACAGCGCTTTATGTACTCTCCTGCAATAATGCTAATATCGATGGGAGAGAAGAGGTGTTAGATAGAGAATGTAGAGGACAGAATGGCCCGAAGTAGTTGAATATTTACAACGGGAAAAGTGAAAAGCCCGGTCATTTTTCTGTTGCGCCACTTTGGAGGGCAGATCGATGCATTGACTGGCTTCGTGCCAAATGAGATGTGACGCTGAAACTACGATTTTAACCACTCACCATGGAGGTACATAGCCCCAACAGCTTATCTGCAAAGTCTCAAACTCCATATGACAACACTTTTCTCTTCGCGTTGGACTCATAGTAATTTGTCCACGGTCCACCACTTTTTGTGTAGAAATCCATAGGATATTGATCAGTCAGGTCGTCAACATGTTCACCTGTCTTCTCTTCCTCTGCCACCCACAGCGCTGCATTCTCAACTTCACCAAAAGCAACGTACAACTCAAAGGGACTAAGCACAGGCACGCAAAAGTAGTGTCCCCAGTCGATACTCAGCCGTGGACATGCTACTTGAACCCAGGCGCATACTCCACTACCACCAGACGATGTTGGTTTGGAAAGCATCTCCAGTTTTTTGGGAAATATCTCGCTCAGCAGTACGATCATCGTCTGAATGCCCCTAGAGTGTAGCAAAGATCGTAGACGTGATAATATGGCAGGATTTCCTTGACGTCCAAGTGTTCCAAGAATGATGCCCATGGTTTTTCGATTAGCAGAAGAAGGGGGGCGAGATGACAATGAGCACTGTTGCTGTGGCTGCAACACACTATTGGCAATATCATCACCATCTTGAACACTGGATGTGACCCTGCCACCTAGTTGAAGAGGATCCGATATACCCAACGATTTTCTCACGGCCATGATTGCTTCTCTCCGCAATCGCTTCATCTTGACTGTTTCGTAACGCTCTTCGGTTAATGTCTTGGAGTATGGGTCATACCGCAAAGCACGTAGTGTTGGGTTTGAGATCATTGCGGCTTCGAGATGGAATCGACCATCGGCAAGGAATAACATGACTCTTTCTCTTGGAATGGAGTCATTGGATCCTTCTGGGACGGTATTAGCAGCACCTGCAGCGGCGGCAGCCTGCTTCTTTCTCTCCCGTCTTTCACGTGGAGATAACAGAGCATCTTGAAAGTCCAGTTGCGCAAGTCCTGATGGTGCTGTACAACCCAAAGTTTCACCTGGGGATAGTGGCTTTGCTTGAGGAACAATAGCTTGGAATTTGATTTCACCTCCTTCCAAAGAGGATGTGGAACTATCAGCTTCGCTGTTAAGCCTTTGCGCTACTTCGATCACTGCAGATCGAAACTGAACAGTACCCATGACACAAGCTTCTATAATTCTTGCAGGCCTTTCGTCAGATCCTTCTTGACTGTGGCTCTGTCGCCGTTGCTTCTCTTCTTGTAAGAATGTCATGTGAACACAATCCACCATGTGTTGCACATCTACTCTAATTTCCACAAAGACGTATAGACAAGGTATAACCGTGGAGGTCAATGGTACGAGACAACTGTGACCGTAGTGGACGAGTAAATCACATCCGAGTGCTCGTGCAGACAAATCGTCTATACAACATGCTCCGTAGGTGACATCTCCTAAGATGGAGAGTGACTGTATGGCCTTTGGACGAGTGGGAGTTGATGTAGAGTCTTTATTTTCCTCTTCGTTTGCGGTAGCTTGCTCAGATGAAGAAGGTGGTGGTGGTTGCTGATGTGAAGGAGCAGGTTGAAACCGATACGCAAATTTGACGAGAATGTCCCCAATCGTAGAAGCATACATAGTCAGCCCTTCGGGAAACTGCAGCGCGACATGCTGAGCGTTGGAGTTTTCAATCCTCCATATTGTTTTGGGGATTTCGAAATCATAATCTTTGGGAAGAGTGGTGGAGATGATATGATGGAGTTGTGTGTTGTTTTGGATGTGTGGTGGTATGTCGTTGCCACCGATGTTTGTGGAAGATGAAGATGTAGCGGCTGGGCCTTTCTTTTTACGGCGGATTATGCGAGGAGCAGACTTGGTAGTGGGTGCGGAACCAGCTGATGGCTCGGCTTCCGTTGCCATGGTCAAGGCTGGTGATGTTTTATCAGTTTGTGCGGCTGGCGGCTGGCGGCGCGGCGCGTGGCTTTGATCTTTCATCTCAGGGTTACTTTAAAGGTTATGTATCGATGGAGATGTGTCTTGTAAAAGAAGTGGGCGCGCATTTTATTTTACTTTGGGTCAAAAGCCCGGATTTTTTTTGAAATTTCACAGATCTAATGCCGGTTGGCAAAGTGTACCAGGGATACGTAGGAATTACCTACGGTCGTCTGACTTTTTCCCGGACCATAGGGTTATAGCGACAATGTAGCGATGGAGATTTTGATGCAGTTCGCTGCAGTGGACAATGACGGCAAGCTAGAGCAGTAGCAGTAATTAGTAGTAGTTGTTGAAACCATATCGAAACAATGCCACCGCGTAAATCATCAGCCAATGGCTCATCATCTTCCAAGAAGGATGAGATTCAAGTATCGAAATCTCCGGCTGAGTTCTTTGCAGAGAACCAGTCCATTGCTGGCTTTGACAACCCTGTAAGTTCAAAATTATGTATGTGCATCTTTTAAATTATGTACATGTTATGTCTTCTCACCTCTGGGTACGTTTCAATACAGGGGAAATCTCTGTACACCACTCTCCGTGAATTGATCGAAAATTCATTAGACGCGTGCGAGAGCGTCAATGTGCTGCCAGACATATCTGTAGAAATTGAAGAGATGACACAAGCACAATTTAACAAGATGCGAGGGGTGCCGTCTGGTTCACCTGCCAAGATGAAGAAACAGTTGGATGAAAAGGATGATTCAACCAAAAATAAGGATGAATCTGCAGAAAAATCCGGTGCTAAGGCTGGCAAGAAACCTCGTCGTGGCGGTGGTGATGCATACTTCTTGGTAACTGTACGCGATAACGGATGCGGCATGGCACATGAAGCCATTCCTGATTTGTTGGGAAGGGTGTTGTCCGGATCCAAGTATGGGGTTAGACAAACACGTGGAAAGTTCGGCTTGGGTGCAAAGATGGCCTTGATTTGGTCCAAGAAGAGTACGGGGGTTCCAATCAACATAAAGACGAGTCATGTGCAGGGAGTGCGAGGTGGGGGCGGTGGTAGCGTGATGACGGAAGATGGAAAGCGAAAGATTGGACCCAAAGTTAGCTCGTGTGTGCTGGATATCGATATTTACAAGAACAAGCCACGAGTTATTGAGCATAAACAACAAGATAACAATGAAGGGTTTATTGGAACTCAGATGCAGGTGCTTGTTGCGGGGAATTGGACGACCTACAAGTCAAGAGTTGTACAGTATCTTCAACAGCTGGCCATCATCACGCCATACGCTAAATTGGAAATGACTTACTCGAACCGAACCGATGAGAAGAAAGCTTTTAATTTGCAATTTGATCGGAGGTCTGAACAAATGCCGGTACAAGCACGGGAAGTGAAACATCATCCAAGCTCTGTGTAAGTCACTCAGTGTATTGATCGCATTATCACTTTGCTCCAAGACTCACAATACGATTCGCTCTAGAAACAATCTTCTTATACAGCAGCTTCTTGAACGGACACGGAGTACAACTCTGTTGAAGTTTCTCACGTCTGATCTCAGTGGTATCACCACTGCTGTTGGAAAGAAACTTATTGATCGTTTGGGAAGCTCATTTGAAGCGGATATGGGACCCCATGAGCTGGATGACAAACAGATTACTCGTTTGGTTCAGTTGCTTCGGAGTGCTGATGATTTATTCAAGAGTCCAGATGGTGGTTGTTTATCGCCTTTGGGAGAGTATAATCTCAATCTTGGTATTCAAAAGGTCGTCGAACCTGAGATCATTGCCACGGCTCGAGATAAACCCGGTGCATATGATGGGCATCCTTTCATTGTGGAGGCTGCCGTCTCTCTGGGTGGAAAAGATGCCAAAGAAGGCATCACAGTTGTTAGATTTGCAAACCGCATCCCGCTTTTGTTCGAGGGCGGTGCCGATGTGGCGACAAGAGTTGCCAATAGTAAAATCAAATGGTCAAGCTACAAAATTGACCATAAGAGAGATAAGATTGGTGTGTTCGTTTCTATCGTATCCACCAAAGTCCCGTTCAAGGGCACAGGGAAAGAGTACATTGGAGATGACATTACAGAGATTCAGCAGAGCGTGAAGAGGGCTTTGCAAGGTTGCTGCCAACAACTGCGTGCCCATTTGGCAAAGCGTAATGCGTTAATTAGGGGGTATTCTAATTTTGCTACGAAAGTGTAATTGCTACGCCGGTTCGGTATTCAACTTTCTTGTAATGAAGANTTGATTTTTTTGTTTTTCGGCGATTTTATCCGTTTGTTTAGGTTTAAGGTAGTTTGCTTTCTTGTAAAATAAGAAAATAGCAGCGTAGCAATTACAAATTCGTAGCAAAAATAGAGGTAGCCCGTGATGTGAAGGAACGGAAGTCAAGATTGCTCAAATACATACCAGATGTTAGCAAGTCTTTGTTTGGTATCCTGGAGGTGATGCAGAAGCGTAAGCAGGAAGAATCTGCCGGCGTAGTTCGACCTTCTTCTCCCAGGAAACGGACAGCTGAATGGAGTCCCATGAAACGAATCAAGAGCAGTGAAGAGGACGTAAATTCTATTCTTAGTAGTATGTCAAAGGGTGAAATTAGTGAGATGATACTCAAGCAGCGTTTGGAAGAGGCAGTGGAAATCAACGCAGATGTAGTCTTTGGTGTTGATGGCAATGATAATGGAGACACACGCAAGGGTGGATCGGCATCAAAGAAGGATGACAATGATGATAAGCAACCACTTTGCCTTGTTCCTCTTTATGACGAACCAAATCCCGGAAGCAGCTTGATTCGACATCCACTTTTTGACTTTTACCCTATCAATATTACACCGTAAGATCCGTTGAAGGCCTATCATGCGTGAAAGCATCATACAGAAAGCACGTCACAGACGCCTTCGCTATTGGCAAGAGCCCTAATGCAATAAAAGGGGTATCATCAA
This sequence comes from Skeletonema menzelii, assembly GCA_036940005.1. Taxonomy (NCBI): domain Eukaryota; phylum Bacillariophyta; class Thalassiosirophyceae; order Thalassiosirales; family Thalassiosiraceae; genus Skeletonema; species Skeletonema menzelii. The sequence continues at coordinate 10,854 of JALLBH010000777.1, forward strand.
ATGGATGACACTAAACTCTTTTGCAGCTATCCAACAAAAGCTTAGTAACTTCGAAGATACAGTTGATTGAATTGGCCTCCAATAATGAGAATGATCACTCCCGATTCTTATGTATTCGCGAATTACGTCGAAAGGTAAGCCTGCTAAATTGCCTCTAACGAAGGTGGATTGGAAATGATGTCTTGAGGAGTGATTTCTAGCTGATGTTGGTTGGATTGACTGAGTGTTCGATGGTTGGTGATCAAAGTAGGTTGTTGTCCGTATCCGATTACAAAGATTTGAGGTGAAGGTAGATGAAGATGCAGCCTCGAAGATTAGTTATGGAAATTACATTCTGTGTTTGGGCGCTTGCGTCCCATCTCAATGCTGCTTTACCACATTACAAAGCTTCTTTGCAGAAAACGAAGAGGTTTGTGCTGATTGGGAGATTTGTGCTTCCAAAGTTCAATACAAGAAGAACAGGAGGAAGGATGCGGAGGAGTAGAATGATTATGGAAGGAGTGAACAATATCACGTATCACAATTCGCAGAAAATAAGGAACACAAACGAAGCAGGAATTGCAGGTTTGCTTGGGAAATACTCGTCACAAATGAACGAAAAGTTGGACAAATAAAGCTAGCGCTTGTACCTTCAATCAAAATGAGTAATGTTCGAGGCAAACTATAAAAGAGAATTGAAACATAAATAACTGGTGATATCTTATGGAATTAGGCTTCCCAATGATTGTGCCAGTTTACTATGTCCGACGAACTTAAGTCTTGCCCAGTCGAGCTTGATTTGCCAGACAAGGCTTAGCAATTCAAGAACTTGGGTCGCGGCACAGGTTTGGAGTAGCGATGTAACAAACTCAACAGGAGATGATGAAGCAAAGAGGGCTCAGCTCAAGATCGCATCGGACTCGAATTACTTGGAAAAAACGATTTACATCTTACATTAGGACCGCACGTGCCAGAGGCATTGTCTACCTACACTGAAGATGGAAACGCCGATCCCTGGTCATTCCGCTAGAGAGAGGCTGCAAATGTGCCAAAATACACGATACGGAACGGGATTATTGAGGCGCTAATTGGTGACAGGATAGGCCCTCGACTGCTCAAAACTAGACGAAGTTCTCACGTCAACAATCGGATAGCGGTGGATGAATGGATGGCGGCCGACCGCGTGAAGAGTGTGCTCAGAGCATGCTCAGAGCATGAACACGTTGAACTTGAACTCCAGTCACAATGTAAATAGGAACTACGGTGATGTTGAGTTGGGTGTGTAGGATGATGTAGGGTGAAAAGGCGTGTTAGAGGGCATCACAGCAGCAGTTGATCTAGCCTCCTCTTGAAAAGTGATCCCAGAGGATCCCAAATCGCAAGCAGCAAGAATCGCTTTGCTCGGTCTGAATAGCGGCGGATGAAGGAAGGTGGATGCCGTGTGAAAGAGTGCGCTCAGAGCATGTACACGTTGACCAAATAGCGATAGCGGTGGATGAATGGACAGTGGCTGGCTGTGTCGATAGCGGTATGCCTGTGAAGGAGAGCTCAGAGCTCATAGCAGCTCGTGC
>JALLBH010000778.1:0-10223 GCA_036940005.1 Skeletonema menzelii
CTCGCTTTTAGTTCAGACCAACACCAACATCAACATGCACAAGCCAAAAACGCTTGGAGTACCTTCCAGCTTGAATGACGCTCCCGACTCTGCCCGTAGCACAGGCCCACACCACCCCCTTCTTACGCAAATTGTGAATGGTGTAAGGAGTTCCAAAGGCATTGTTATGGGCATGGTCATGGTCATTACCACCGTAATCACCATTGTTTCCGGAATATGGGTTGATAAAGAAGCAATTGTGATGTCTGATGGCTCGACATCAAAAACTAATAAGAAACCATCACAAGAATTCCTCCGCAGTTCTCTGCACCTCCGCAGTTCTCTGCACGATGAATCAAGTGCTAATGGAAATGGATCCTCCGGATCCACAGGGGAACGCTTCTCAGGCGGCAAGGTCAGGACATATCGCGGCAGTCTCTTTCAGTTTCAGGGGGTTGCTTCCCACCACCAACATCAGCAGTCTATCTTTGGTCGTCCTGATCTCACTCCCAGCGATTGTGTGCAGTGGGCTGTTGTCACTACAATAAACGAGCCGAATGAATCAATTTTTGGAGTTGCAAGGTTGAAGAATTGGTGCCTTGTGATTGTCGGTGATACCATTACCCCACTTGCTAAGTACAAAGAAATGGCCAATGAAGACGGTGTCTACTACTTGTCGGCTCTGTATCAGGAAAAACACTTAGCTTCCAACCCCTTTGTAAGCAAAATGCCATTCAAAAGCTTTGCAAGAAAGAATATTGGTTATTTGTTTGCTGTCACCTACGGTGCCAAGGTCATCTATGACTTTGACGACGACAATATTCTCAAGCCATTGGAGGATAACATATCAGTCCCTCCACCATTCCTTTATAGAGAGGACGTTGGATTTGACAAGACCGCACTTCTTCGATTTGTTGAACCTGGATCTCGAGAACAGTCAAGTGATATTGCTGCCTTTAATCCGTATGAATTTATGGGAGCAAGTCATGAATATTCTTGGCCAAGGGGTTTCCCCATTGATTCTTTGCAGACGACTTTTGAAACATGGGGACAGACACATACAACTGTTGGTGACATCAAATACTCATCCATTGGTGTCATCCAGTCCCTTTGCGACGGAGATCCCGACAATGATGCTGTGTTTCGCATGACACGACCTGACTCGACTAAATTCACCTTCAATCGCACTGCAACATCGTTGCCATTATTGATCCCATTCAAGAAATATACACCTTACAATGCCCAGGCTACAACTCATTTGTACAGCTCCTTCTGGGGTCTCTATTTGCCCATCTCTGTGCCTGGCCGTGTCACTGATATCTGGAGGAGCTATATTACACAGCGCATCATGAAAGATATTGGACTTCATGTTGTATACACACCTCCCATTGTGAAACATGAGCGTTCTGCCCATGATTACCTTGCTGATTTCGAAGCCGAACACAACTTGTATGACAAAACAACAGCACTGTTGAAATTTCTTGATAGTTGGTCATCAGCTGCAAAGACGTTGCCCGAGAAAATAATTGATTTGTGGATTGCTTTGTACGAGCATGATTACATTGGTCTATCGGATGTCGAGGCTATAGAGGAGTGGATCAAGTTTTTGCTTAGCATTGGGTATGAGTTCCCTATGCCTCCTGGGCAGCTGGGTGTGCAAGAAGCGTCAGCTCAAGTTCAACCGTCGGTAGAAGGTCAACCATACCGATCTTCTCCTATGGTGGAAAAGAACAATGGACGAACTTCCAAAGTTCTGAAAATAATCATGATGACTATGGATGAATGGCCATTGATGAAATCATGGGTGTTGGTAAGTGTCGTATTCAATTCTATCTATGTATAATGTTTGGTTTTCTGTTATCTGATTCCTATCATATCCTCATTCAAATATACTCTTCAGTACCATGGTTACCTTGTAGGATTTGATAATCTGTACATCCTTGATGGCAGTTCCAAACCTGAATGTACAGCATTCTTGCGTTTTGCACGTGATTTACTTGGGGCTAATGTTATTTTTACCAAGACAAACTTGAATCAGTTGGCGTCAGTCATGACAAGCATTGCAAGAGATATTGCAGGGGCTTCAGACTACATCATTAAAATGGATACTGATGAGTTCTTGGTTGTCTACAATGAAACCACAAATACTCTAACAACTTCCATCTCGGACTTCCTCGTTGGCGGCTTGACGCTAGATGGTGACTCAAGAGTGGGTTACATACAACACTCCATGCCATCGAAGGATGTCTGCAGAAAGGACATTTACTCTACGCCAGAGAAATTTCCCCTTGGTGAAATTCAATTCATTGGAAACGGGTGGTTCAAGGCTGTGTATGATTCAAAGTTACCTTTTGGCAGTGAGAGAACCATAACTCTGGGGGGGCATGCATTTAAAGTTGAAGATGGAAGGTGGACTAACTTTGGTGTAGTTCATTACCATTTTAGGTGTATTGAAATTGAAGTTGAAAATTGCAAGCGCGTCCTTCTAAGTCATGGATACATTCTGCCTTCAGACTCTGACAATGACGCCATGACAAAGTTGGCAGGTCTCTTTGAATGCAGCACAACCGATGCTTGCAATTCTTGTGACATGGACAAAGGGGAGGGGGTTGCTAGCAGACATAAAGCATTCTTTTACTTGCAATGGCTTGCCTGTCGGGAGAAGACAGCAGCTGCATATTATCCGAGCAATTCAGAGCAACACCATAATGCCGCCATGTTAGCGACAATGCAGGTAACCCATGAATTGTTTGATTTGTAGAACATCTATGGAAGTTCCATATTCATATTGTGGCTTGCAATGGAAGATGTTTCATGTGTGAAGATCTATTTGTTGGCGTGAGGCTGGAAGTGATAAGTATCTGTGTAAGTGCAAGAAAGATGTGATGTCCTCCGTTTTGTGTTTTGGTGGTCGTGTTGGCGAGCTAGGTTAAACCTATAAAAGTCAATTATATTACTATCCCTGTTCAGCAAGCAAAAGCTATTGCACTCCAGCTCTAGAAGATGTAATTTGCTCGTAAATTTTCCAGAGCAAGAACCCAAAAGTGTTTGCCAAGGGCTCATAAATGTACAGTTTGCATTGTTCATGAAAAAGCTCGCCCAACCTTCCCCCCTAGCTTCCACCATCATCCTGTTAAATCAACACACCATGGATTTGCAGCTTCCATCTGCTATTGTACATTTCATATTTCATCAACAAAACCTATGTCAAATTAAATCGCATCACTCAAGTTGATCGTGGAGTGTTCAAGTGTGGAGTGGTGCATGTCAAGAAGCCTGCTACTAAGTATATGGGGTGAATGGAATTGTGATCAGATGTCGGTGTCAAGATGAGGAGGTAGCCTTGATCAAGAAGATACATTTGATGACGATGGATCTATTCCCCCCTGGTAACAGGTCAAACGCATGTCCAAGTCTAGTTGCATTGAAGGAAGACATCAACAAACGTGTGGGTGACCGATTCGGATTTAAAGTATCTACAAATGGGTCTTCTGTTGCTTGCACGTGTCGAGCTGCTGCAAAAGGATACATCAATCATCAAGTAAAGAGGAGCTCTGTGGTTCCCGGTCATAAACGCCGCAACCGCAAAACCAGCAAGATTGGTTGCATCTTCATTGCTCGCGCCGGTCATGTTAGCAACGTTGCGAGAATCTTATTCATCAATTTGGTGCAAGTCTAAATCATAATGTGTTTGGAGGCAATCCCTCTTCCTCTTCTGCGTTGGAAGGTGCCAAGTTTTCTGCAGTGGTAATGAACAAATCGAAACAATCTTTCAAAGTTTCACAGAAACGGTTGAAGCCAGCAGTAGAGATCCGCCAACAGAGTAGTGGAAAATCTCAAGCAAAGGCACAGAAAACTTGCTCATTCTGTCTAGATATTGAACATGGGAATCGTAGCAGTTGTCCTAAGTATGGCGCCCTGAAGCCATACGTTGTTGAACACAACAGCCAAAGAATGGCAATCTTGCGGCAACAACTTGGTGACCCCAAGCTTCATGAAGTACTTCGATGTCCACCTGAAATAGAGAGTAATATCTTGCAAAGAGAGAAGTCGGAGACACCTGTACAGCCTTGGCCGATTGATGCAGCTCACGTGACGTTGAAGGCAGTGTACCTTGACTGCAATGTTGTTGCAACTAAGACAAGATTTGCTCCNTGCAGCTCACGTGACGTTGAAGGCAGTGTACCTTGACTGCAATGTTGTTGCAACTAAGACAAGATTTGCTCCGCCTCCTTTGACTGATTCGGGCAACAACATTGTTGCTGTACAATTCCTTTGTAGGATGGGTGCTAATCCAATGGTGAACTCTACCACTAAGAATGCGTTATTCTATTACAGAGCCCGCGAAGTCAGGGACATTATCTGTGCCAAAATGACTCAGAAAAGACTTCTCTTTGACTGCATTGAGAGAGCTAACAAGCTTGGGTGAAAGTGCGGAGAGTGTGGTGGTCATGTAGTACTAAACTAACTCCTACGTAGTACTAAACTAACTCCTCCAGCATCATCATCACCACCACCACACAGCACTATTCGTCCGAGACTAGAGAGGGCAGAAGTTGCGGAGTCATAATTGGAATACATAGCGTGTTTAGTATGTAAAGAGTTTGTGACAGCGTTTCGCCATCGGCTAACTCAATTTACAACAAAAATGCAGCACCCAATTCATATCAATGCACCACCACTGATCACCATCTCCAATCTCAGCTACTGCTGGGAGCATTAATTTTTTGCCAGCAGTCGTATTTCTTCCATAAACTGAGTCTAAACTTTAACAACCAAAGTTTTCGTCGACTCCTCTTCATTTACCTTAATAAGGATGGATCCATTGTTATGCATCAACATCACTCGTTTCGCCATGGATTCGATGTGTCCCAAAGGGGACGAACGTTGAATTCGTTGCGGTGGAGTGAGTAGTGCTTCATGGGGACGGTTCCTTGCTAAGGTGTGGTGTTGGGAGAACATGGCAACGTGCCGATGTAGTGATACATGTCGTCGTACAGTGCACAAGATGTGTTACTTGTTCATTAACAACAGCGGCTTTGTCGACTGAATCAGACCTAGCTGATATTGTTCTTCTGTTACCGCTGGACAGATAATAATGAATATTAATGCATTAACATCGTTGCAACGAAAGCGTGGTGGATAGGGGAGATGACATGAGGTGTGTATCCTCTATACTCTTACTCGTCATTGTGAAATGAAGAGTTTGATGAAAAACGGTCGGTTTGTGCCGGTTTCTCTAGAAAAAGTCTTCGCGCACAGGGCCAGCCCCCTCTCGTGCCCCCACTCCCACCTGTTACACTGTTTCTCAACTTTTGGGTGGCGGATTACTTACGTATTACTTAACGGCGGATTACTTAGGCAAACTCCGAAATTTCTTTGCCGAGAATGTTTGCGATTTGCGAGAGGTATGTATGTACCTATTGTATGGTAAAGTTCTGGTAAAGTTACTACCTAAACTTCTTGACAGACCAAGAGAAGAAAATCAGAGATGTTCGGCGTTCGTAAGTACGCGTTCGGCGGTCGGAGGAACATGAGATGTTCATAGGCCTGAGGCAACGCAAGTTGGCTACAACTACAAGTACATAAGTAATGCAAGCTCAGCTAGATTCTGGCAATAAGATCACCGCCATACTTATCATTCGCATCATTGAATAAAATAATACTTCTTCCGCATAATAATCTACCGTAAGTAGAGTCACAGCACAGGCCAGCTTGAATATTTTGTTCTCTATATTTTTGCTTTTGGCAGTGGCCATGACCATCGCTACGGCCCAAACCCAAACAACAACGAACAGCAGCATCAGCAGCAAACCATCACCACCGGATATTGTTTTCATCGTCCCAGATCGATCCACACCGTATCCAAACGGATTACACAATGGCATCCTAACATCCGCATATAGTAATTCCGACATTTCCGTGGAGGTAATTGAATATGGAAACTACGATCAATCGAGATCATTTGCAGCATTAAATGCAGCGATTGATACGCCGACGGAACAGCAGCCGCAGGTATACTGCATTTGGCCTATGGATGTGGAATCGAAGCGTTTGGCTGGTAAATTATTCGAAATTCACCGTGTACCGATTGTACAGATTAATCAGTTACCTGATGATTGGGAGTTGGAGCATTTGCTTGGATATGCTGGCCCTAAGGATGCGGAGAGAGCGGGGAATGCTGGTGAGTATAGAGTTTTTCGGAGGTGTCTTGGCTCATAATGCACAATTATTTTGGATGCGTCTTCTACATATCCCCTCACAACTAAAAAACATTTATTTGTTGTTGCCCTCTACTATCATATATACTGTGTCTCGTTACTAACCAGGGATAATGATGGTTGATGCAATGAAAGAACGAGGAGTTGCAAATGCAAAAGTGATAGCTCTCGGATATCCCGCAAGCTATGGCGGATATCCTCTCTCTATCGAAGCATTTAGAAGCTCAATTGATTCATCAATTAACATTGTAAAGGAGACCCCATTGGCTCGACCTGATTTAAGACAAAGTGCATACATGGAGATTGTAAATTTGATCGATAACAACGTGGAATTTAATGGTGTTTATGCAATGGATGATGATATTCTCCTTGGGGCATATGAAGCACTAAATGATCAAGGAAAAGTGTATGTCAAGGGAGAGAATGATGGACCAGATGCTGTCACACTTGTAGGGACCGTATGTAATGGGGCAAGGGAGTTACTTGAGAACGGGAAGCAATATGGAACTACAGTCCAAGCACCCTTCCTGGAGGCTGCGTTGGCATTTGAGCAGGCTATGGAGTACATTGAAACTGGGAAGCTTAATCAGACGATTCGCTTTACACCAAATCCTATTGCCACGGGAGGTTAGTACTTATGAGGATTCTGATATTCTCTGCTGTTTGTTCCGTCAATTTTTGCTGAGCCTATCGTCTCTCTGTGTTACTCCTCTTCTATATTGAAATAGAGTCTTGGAATGGGATGATTGTAGAATTCTTAGGCAAAGCTTATGCCGCAGACTCTTTATGTACATGGAATGTGTATCACGAGAGAATTAATGGATTGATGGATACTGCTGATACGGAGAATGTATGTAGTTGGGTAGACTGCATCTTCATCCCTGAGGGATTGTTCATCGCTGGATATATCATGGTGGCAATCAACTACTTGCTCATTGTGGTCTGTTCAATTCTTCTATTCATCCACCGAAAGAAAAAAATCATCTTACTTGCACAACCGTTCTTCTTGGCATTGATACTTCTCGGGTCAGCAGTCGATACAACAAGTATTATTTTCATGAGTAGGGACAGCCGCGACTATACCAGGGCAGAGCTTGATGCTGGGTGTGCAGCGTTTGTTTGGCTGTTGACTCTGGGCCAGATGCTAACAACTGCAACTCTTGTGGCCAAGATTTACCGTGTGAAGAAAGTCACTGCTCAATTGAGGCCGGGTGCATCGAATATAGCAAAGAAAACAAAAGTCACGACCAAAGACGTAGCATTCTTTATCATTGGCGGTCTTATTGTTGATATTATCATCTTGGGCGTTTGGTTTGGCACAGATCCCTTTCGATGGTCAACTACACCAACGAGTCAAGACTTCAATGGCCTCATACTCCAGGCCGTAGGCCAATGTAGTTCCAACGGAACCAATTCTTGGGTCTACCCGATGATCATCGTGATATTGCATCTCCTCCTCCTCGTTTATGCCAACGTTCTTGCCTACCAAACACGCGCTTTCCACAAGATCAGTGACTCGAAGATGGCAGCAGTGTGTGTCTTCAACGTGAGTGTTCGTGAATCTTTTTTACATGAAAATTGAAGCTTCTTTTATCACAACTCTAATACTTCCTCTTCATCTCTTGCAGTCCATTCAACTTCTTCTCATCGCAACAATCATTGTTGCGATGTCTGGCAACAACGTGGCTATTGCATACATTATCAAAGCTTGTTACGCTTTCTTGAACAACTTTGGCGTGATTGCACTTATGATTCTGCCAAAACTGTATAAGTGCTTGCTCAACAAAGGCGATGATGTGAACTTGGCAGTCTCTGGAATACGTAATACTAGACGATCCCAACCTCCTACCCAGCAGGGCAATATTTCTGGCTTGGGAGATGTTAGTCACATTGATCGGGCTTCGTTATATAATGATAGGGTTTCCTTGACTGATGCTTCAGTGACTGAGTCTACCTCCAGAAGACCAACTGAACCTGATATTGCTGAAGGAAGTGAGGAGGGTTAATGCGCAATAAATTATATAAATGTTTAAATATATATGTGAGTGTTCACAACATATGTTCACAACGTGGAATGTTGCTGTGTATCTTAGGTGTTGTACATAGAGCAGGACAGTTGCTCCAAATCTTGTTGCATCACAAAGCACCTGTCTCACTTGCACGAAGTCAACTGAATGAAAACTATCAAATTTTGTCTTGAAGGTAGCTTGAAACACTTACATTACCTTCGACTATAATGAATGAATGACACTGACGCCAGGAATAACCTGATATCTCAACAATTGATGCAATCCTGTTCCAGTAACTACAAATCTTGTATCCAATGCAACCTTGTCGCCTCGCTCCAAACCCAACCGAATGGAAACGATCAAAATTTGTCTTGAAGGTAACTTGCAAAACCATGATTGCATCACGAAAACTATTTATTACCTTAGAGAATCACCTCTCATTCTCACACGTATTCGTCTAACTTTTCTATACACTTCACTGCCCGCCAACTTCTGCTTTCATCCCCTTGTGCTCCATGATTGTTCATGTCACCAATCATCCTCCTACCTTCCCCCTCCAACACACTTCTCTGTACAAAAAGAAATCCTCTCAATCCTCCGTAACTCTCCCATTATCCAAAAAAGGCTCCCACGTAGGATGAACCCTCCTCGGAACAAACCGTCCAGCCTCGGCTGCCAACTCAAACAAACTAGGACACCGTGGTTCTCTCCTCAACTCCATCCCCACCAAATCCAACTCTGTTGGCAATAACGATCCTTTCCGTCCATTGCACTTTTTGCAACAGGTCACTGTATTGTCCCATGTGAGTTTCCCGCCAAGGCAGCGGGGCATGACGTGATCGAGAGATAGGTCGGTGGTGCGGAAGAGGTTGGAACAGTATTGGCAGCGGTATCCGTCGCGGAGGAAGACGTTGCGGCGGGTGAATGCTGGTTTCTATGAGTAGAAATGCAGAGAGATTGCAGATTAGTAAGACAAGACAAGCAGACAAGACAAGTGGACATATGATTCTTCACTCTCTCTCTCTCTGTCCACGGGCATACATCATATCCAAACAACACTCACCGCCTTGCCAGTAGGAGCATACTCCCTCAAAGCAATCACACTCGGCACCGGCACATCCAAACTAACCGCCCTCACATACAAATCAGGATACACATCCACAACTACCGCCTTCCCACTCAATACTGCCTTGACGGTAGTTTGCCATGACCATGTACTGAGTGGTAACATCCGGAGTGGTTGGTAGTCGGCATTGAGGACGAGGGAGGGGTGTTTGTCAAGTAGGAGGGAATTTTGTGTCATTACCCCCTTGTTGTTGTCGTGTTGTTGTTGTTGTGTGGTGCTTCTTCCATCACCATCATCATTTTGACTGTCGTTGTTGAATTGATGATGATCTTCAATGTCACCATCAACAGTACTACTTCCAAGTTCATACTCCTTTAGATCCGAAAAGACAGATTGTACATGATTCGCCAACTCTTCTCTTGTGGCGACTGGTATACCCTTGGATCGTTTGTGCAGTGTGTACGATCGTTGTTTGTTTTTGAGTTTCTTCTTGTTGTTGCTGTTGTTGTTGTTCTTCTTTTTGGTAGTAGTAGTGGTTGAAGTGGGCTTCTTATGGAATAATTTGTCATGACGTTTCTTACTGGATCGAATAAAAAGTTGTTCCTCTCTTGTTGTTTTTTGCTGTGTTTCTTCTTCAGTAGTTTCGGTCCCTTCAAAATCTTTGTAGAATAATGCAGTTGTTGAAGATGTTGTGGCAGATGATATTCTTGTGTATAAATCTGTATGTAAGAATGTTGACAAAGATGGAATAGTATGTTGTGTAGTGAGTAAGTTGTGAGCGACGAAAGAATGAATGAAGCATTGGAGCATGACAACAAGAAGAAGAACAGAGCAAATGAAAATGCCGTTTTCAATCTCGTTACATATGACTGACAGCTAGCCTCTCTTAAAGCACAGCTGGTATCATCTTATTACAATGGCTTTGGCTTACCATGAGAATTGCCGCGA
>JALLBH010000778.1:10240-33375 GCA_036940005.1 Skeletonema menzelii
GAAGGCAATGACGAGAATTCATTTGAAAATGCCGCCGCCATGTAGAGAGAAGGTGAGAGTGACGTCAAAGCCACCGTTAGTGCTACTGCTGAGTAAACTGCCATGTTGTTTTTGACTTGTTGAATTCAAGCTGCCTAAAATATTATATATGTGAGCCGAGAGATGGAGGGCCAAATGTCATTGATTTATGACTGCGGTACTTTTTTTGGTATGGTTGTGAAGACAGAGACTATTTACTTTCAATCGCTCTAGTATGTCTTCACTTCTGACCGATACTGCCAATAGTGCTGGGCAATGATAACAATACTAAATACAGGAATGCAAGCAATAACACTGGAGGTAGGTGGTAGTGATGATATTATTTATTCTTCTCCACATTGAACCAGCCGGCCAAAAGCAATGCAACAAAGATTCGGAACAAAAACGAAAAGAATTTTTTGGAGGCGTGTCGAGGCTCTCCCGCCAAAAAGACAGCTGGCAAAAGACAGCTGCAACTCCTGGCAACGTTCGGACAATCTGAGACACGATCGGTACACGCATTGGTAAGGCCGTCCAGTTCTTTTGAGGTTGCTTCTGTACTTACAATACTTACATAGAGCTTGGGAAGAGTGCAAGGTGGAAGTGATTACTTTAGACGATCGACACAACAACAACATTGATTATTTGAGAAGAGTTACCGACGTAAAGGCTAGTTAGAGGATCACTTCGACTTATAATTCAATGGCATTTGCATTTTATGAGGTACATAGTAGGAGTATCCACTTTGATCTGCTTATTTGTTGTTGTTGGCTCATCCTTCGAGTTAAGGAGAGGAACAAATGATGAGTCTTCCGAAGAAGAAGATTACAGAAGCTTGCATATTCATAGGTTTCATACTAACCTCGCGCCTCAGAGAGAGTAGTAGCAACAGAAACAATCTATGATCTATTTTGGCAAGTTTGATTATCTGAGCGGTTGGATACTACTTGTAAGCGGAACTATCCAGTCGTAGACGTAGAAACAAGGTATTGTACAAATATTGCTTGTTTAATACTCCTAAAATCGTTATGATACCGTTATTGTACATCTACAAGTAACGCGATCGCTGGGATCACGGAAGGAGACGGCTTTCAAACATCATCTATCTAAAGCGATATATGCCTTGGCGACCTTGTGTGCTTTCTCTGAACTCCAGCGAGAGGATATCTGGGATACGCGACAAAGTTCGTCGTCGCTCGAGAGATCCTGAAGTCTGAGAATAGCCATTCTATGTTGTAGCTTTATCCTTCTGTTTTCTGTGAGGGTAATGAATTGAAACAAAAGGATGGGGCGAGGATGAGACGATGACAGGTTCCAATATGCAAGTTTCACTGGTCATGAACATGGGCTACTACTTACTCTTTGCTTGGGTGCAATCTAATACTGATGCCTCTAGTCCAACCACTCGACTAACATGAACAGTTGTTACTCCCTCGAGGTCGTCGGCAGACGATGCGAGGAGTGCCCTTCGTTGAGTAATTGCGTCTAATCTCATCTGCATCTTCATCGTCGCTTCATCCCTCTTTGAATACCAAAGCTCTTCTTTGTGACAAATCATGGTCAAGCTAGAATGAACAGGGTGCACTGTAACGCTGGAGGCGAAGCGGACTGTAGGCCGACGACGGGTGGGGAAGTCGACAATAAGCTGGTCGCATAGGGCACTTGATGCTTCTTCTGACGACATGATTTTGTTTTCTTTGAGCGTTCCTTTGAGCGTTCCGTGGATTGCTGTCAATTTACGTGTATGTGCTTGCTTTGATATTTTTTATGTCGCAACTGCAGGGTAGGTGGTTTGTTGACCAAACTGGGCATCCGACGGCGAACTCCGATATGTTGTAAAATTGTACGATTACACAGGATTACAGAGTATTTTCACGATTACGACAGATTCTCCTATCTCAGCCTCGCCTCTCAATAAATAGCTTATTTTTAGCCCTCAGAGGGAATTGTTTAAGTTTGCTTGATTATGATGCAACCTTCAACTTCAATGCTAGCGGGCGGATACATTATGTATGATGATATGCAAACCTGATGGTGACGCATTAAAATTCTGCAGCTTGACTGTTTCACTCATACTCATCTGAGTCTTCTCGCACGCCGATCATGAGTCGCCTCAAGCTTGGAAGCGTCGTTCGTTCAGCGATCAATACATCTCGAGGGAGCTCTGGAAGCATCATCGGTATGTAGGTAGGATATATAACGGGAACAGAAGCTCTTCTTGATTCGACTGAGTTCCAGATCCAGTTCCAGCCGGCATTATTGTCATATTGTCTGGCTCTTTCTTTGTTTGATGTAGAGAAAAGTTCGAGTCTTCTTGTTGGGAACTTGTAAACTGAGTCAATAGTGCAGCCAGAATAGATAGTATTGTTCAAAATTCAAAATTGCTTGCTACCATAAAATCTTTAAGTACGCTAAAAGTATTGTTATCGCTTAGACCGCCGTGCCAAACATCATCCATCCAAGGCGCTCAACAACGTCTTGGCAACCTGGTGTGCTCTCTCTGAAGTCCTGCGAGATGATATCTGGGATATGCGACAAAGTTCATCGTCGCTTGTGACATCCTGCAGTTTGACAACAGCCATCCTATGTTGTATCTTGATCCTCAACTTATCTGTAAGGGTGATAGAATTGACAAAAGGTTTGGAGGCGAGGATAAGACGATGACAGTTTACAACTACAACAACTCAAAATGCATCACAGCCATGAACATGGGCTACTTACTCTTTGCTTCGGTTGGATCTGATACTGATACCTCCTCCAGCCCAGCCACTTGACTACCATGACTACCATGAACAGTTACACCCTCAGATCTTCCGCAGAATGTGAGAGGAGTGCCCTTCGTTGAGTGATTGCGTCTAATCTCATCTGCATCTTCATCGCCGCCTTTTCTCTCTTCGAATACCAAAGCTCTTCTTTGTGACAAATCATGGTCAGGGTAGACTGAACAGGGTGCACTGTAACATTGGAGGCGAAGCGGACTGTAGGCCGACGACGGGTGGGGAAGTCGACAATAAGTTGGTTGCATAGGGCACTTGGTGCGTCCGACATGATGATTTTATAGAGCAGAAACGTTCCGTGGATAGGATGGCTGGCAGCTAGCAGCTAGCAACTTATTTTGGGCGTAACACTGCTAAGATGATTGTGATAGTTCAGTTGTGAAACGATGACACAGAGTATTTTCAAGATTACATGGGATTACAGAGTATTTTCACGATTACAACAGATTCTCCACCTCTCAGTTTCTGGAAGTTTGCGTGATTGTGATCCGCGATAAGTATTCTACTTACGCGGGCGGATAAATAAAGTTCAAGTAGTAAATGTCTTCGCCGACCTAAGATCGCCTGAAAAGGCCTCAGGGCGGGAGCGCTAGCTCTCGAACAACTTGGTGAAAAAGAAGATGACAGTGCTGAGGGGAGGACAAAGAAGCACAACGTAGACGCTGAAAGTGCAAGGGAGGAGAGTCGTATCACATGTGGCGCTGATATAGTGATCAGGAATGTGCTTCCTTTTCTCAAATTGGAAGAATGAGCACATGTATCATCAAAACACTTGGGGGGGATTGCTTCACTTCTTGTATCACTGTAAGTTCACATGAGCATAAAGTCTTGAAGAAGATACTTATTCCTTATTACATAATTCAACCGATGATATTCAATAGTTCATCACTTCTCCCCTAATAGAATAAGCTTCGATGCAATCAAGTGTTTTTGCAGTTTTGTTGCTAAAGTTCTGCGCCACTACATATTATCCTCCCCCCTAAAAGTCTAATGCATAATCTCTCTCTTTCTCTGTCTTTATCATTCAAAGACAATAGTCTTCTCCAACTCCAAAAACTTTTCAATATCCTTCTTCAACTCCTCCAAATATCTCAATTGATCCTCCCTACTCTCCTTCCCTGGTCGACTTGCCCGATTAATCCCAATTAAATCAAATGTTACCGCATTACTCATCAACACTGCCTCCCCCTTTAGATCTTTATCGGTTAGCAATTTACGTGCCTTGCCTAACTTAGCTTTACGAAAATAGGCATCCGATTCTTTGGTATATTGGAGTATATCTTCGAAGGATCCATTGTCAATTAGATTGGAGAGGGTGGAGACAACTCCGTTCGGTGAGGTTAGTTCATTACGGATGGCGGCAAAGGATTCGGTAACTAGTTCGGGGGTGACTTCAATAGTTTCTTTGGCGAACGCTGGTTGTTGGGATGAGGTGAGGATGAGTGCGGCGGTGGTGCTGGTGGCTATTGATTGAGTGAGAAAGTTGCGTCTTGTGGCTTGCAGTGCAGTTGCAGGATTATGCGATGACGTTTGTGAGATAGACGCCGCTGAAGAAGATGATGAGGGAGGAGCGATGAATGCACTTGCATAGCCCGAACAGCAGCAGTAGAGTAGAGCGATAGTAGTAGCGATGGATAGCTGGGGCATCTTTTGTTATTTTAGCAATAGCAGTAGGTATTGAGCTGATAATAATGATGAGTATGGTAGGCCGGCAGGTGTCAGCGAAAAAGTGGTATGTGGTTGAAGCTTCGAAGATCTCCAAACTCCAAAGTGATCGCTCCCGCCAAAATTTCAGAAGACTGGAATCTGGACTGGAACTTGGCTGGTGTGAGATGCGTTAGAGTGGTACATCCACTTAATGTACCTTCTTCAATTATTGTTTCCAGCTTGTCACCAAACTCTACTGACGGGAGAACGTCGAGCTACTGAAAAGTCTGCAGCAACAAAATGAAGAGCAATGCGCAGGTAAAGTCAAACTATGCCTTGCCCTGAGCCTGAGGACGAACAAATGAGGCTAGAACACAAACGTCTCGCGGTTTCTGATATTGGATGCGGCCATGCTTGTACGGATTTGGTAATGAATGGGCGAGTATAACTTCTTCGCACGGCCAAATTTAGAAGTGAGCTAGTGGATGGCACAGAAACGAGGACAAGCGCAAGCGGATCGTTTTAATGAACAAGGACAAGCACAGGTACAAATGACAAAAGGCCGAAGAAAAGGCCTACCTACCTTAAGTACTTGGCCAAGACACAAAGACACAGAAATGTCCCTGACGAACTGTCACCTTGCCCCGCTCCTACTGCACAACGTCTCCCCCCCCAGAGTATTTGATGGCGAGCGCTTCATATGCACTGCCTTTGCTGATACGGTTACACATTTAAATTAATGATAGATGCTGTAGAAAAAAAGCTCATAAGTCACATTGATTATCGATCTATTACGTATATAAAGTAAAGTAAGAAGCTTCTTCACTACGATCTGATCTATCTAAAGACACAAGCGAAGCAACCATCCCTCCCTTTGGCGACGTTCCCAAATAATCATCCGCTCATTCCAACTGAAGAAATGGAAGTACATTCTTGATCACCATATCAGCACCACATGTGATACGTCTCTCCTTCCTTGCACTTTCAGTATCAACCTTTGCCTTCTTCGGTTCCCCCTCTGCTGCATACTCTTCTTTTTCACCAAGAAGTTTGGCCTTCCAGAGAGCAAGCTCAAGAAGAGTTATTCCCTCTTTTATATATCTGTAGTGCTCCGCTTTGTAATGATCCATTTTGTCCATGACCGAATCCATCCATTGTCGTATTACGTTAGTCTTTTCATCTGAAGGTGTATTGGAAAGAACTTGATTGATTCGATTGATTTCTGCAGTCATTTCAGTCCTCCAACTCTTCATGTGCAATGATGCAACCGTTTTGTATACTCCCCCAATAAGGTCAACTGTTGCTAGTTGCTCACAGTAGTCAAACTGGGTGTAGTCGTGGTACACACTATCGTAAACAATCAAACCTCTTTTCAGTGGGATGGCAATGCGTTGAAGGCGCTCACAGCGACCGAATGCACCTGCTTCAATTGTTTCAAGCCGTTCCGACAACTCAATATCTATCAGGCGTGTGCAATCCCAAAATGCAGATATTCCGATGGTGATGATGGATGGTAGCTTGAGATGCGTTAGAGAGCATCCCATGAATGCATCATTTCCAATTCTTTCCAGATTGCCACCAAACTCTACTGACTCCAGACTTTCACATCTACAAAATGCATACTCATCGATTTCAACAACAGATTTGAGATTTATCCGCCGTAAAGATCTGCATCCCCAGAATACCATACTCCCAACTTTTCTGAGACCATCGTGAGTATCCACCTTCACCAGATGCTCACAATCTTTGAATGCGTTTTTCTCAATCTCATCGACGGATTTATCGATGCGAACGTGAGTGACATGCTGAGGAGCTCGTCCTCCCCTGTAGATGAAAATATCCCTATCATCATCTGCGTGGTCCGCCATGGTGACTATCTGTGCAGCACTGCATCTACGTAGTATGGTCCGGTTCCAAAGGGGAGCGAGAGGCGAGAGACGACATGACAGACGACGAGCCGCTTCTCTTAGAAAGGGGCTCTGTCTACAGTTTAGTGACGTGGTAGCACTTTTATGTACAAAAGGAAGCGCATCTCCGAAGATCCGCTCCGCACTCTGCTCTCACAGCTCACAGAGAGCTAGTACTACCAAACCTCAACCTCTACTGGCTAACAATGACGCTCACCGTCAAGATTTCTTTCGATAGCTGCAGGAAAATTCACGTCGACAACGTGAAGCGGTCTGATTCAGTCGCTGACGTGATTGCTAAAATTCGAGAGCAAGAAAGCATCGATAGCAACATGGTGCTAAATCTATTCAACCGCAATGCTAGATAAGTCGAAAACATTAGAAGCGTATCGTAATCTTTGGGACCGATGTCCTAATTTGATTCTTTCGACTGTAGGACCATTGGGGAGTTTGCTGATCAATGTAACCATGAAGGAGCAAACGATCGAAATTACTGTCAATGGCTCGGACACAATCAGTGAAGTCATACATAAATTGTATAACGCAGAGGGAAGTATCTCTAAAAAAGAGGGGTTGGACATGGTTCTATCGTTTGCAGACGAAGATATGAGGGCAGAATCCACTTTGTCATCTTACGGAGTTGTAAATCAATCTACGCTAATGCTGCGTGCTTCAAGAATGCAGATTTTTGTGAAGACTTTGACAGGCAAGACGATCACAATCGATGCGATGCACTCATGTACTATAAATTGGCTCAAAAGTAAGATTGAGGAGCATGAAGGCATTTCTGTGGATCAGCAGCGCCTGATTTTTTCAGGAAAGCAGTTGGAAGATGGTCGTACCCTTTCATACTACAATATCCAAAAAGAAAGTGTTCTTCATTTGGTTTTAAGGCTGAGGGGGATGATATCCACTTTCACATCAAATGACACTGCAAATAATCCATTGGTTGCATTCTTGATGAAAACAGACAATGAAAGATTGCGTGCTCCAGTTCCCCTTGACGCATTACGTGCGAAAGCAAAAAGCACGATGGCAAGTGGGTTTCATACTTTCAGATACGAAGAGAATCCCGACATTTTGCACGAGTCCCAACTCGAATTATTCTGTGACTTGATTGATTTCATGTGGGAAAAGACAGCTTTGACGACAGCGGACGCAGATAGAGTTGATATGCGTTTGACATTGTCTAAAGACCAACTTGTGAAGGTGAGTGGACTATGAACGCTTTCTTAATAGTAGGTGTCATTCAATTTACATGCTTAGGGCTAACTCCACTGTCTTCCTCTGCCCTCTCCATCTGAAGATATTTTCAGTGTTGGATAGTTCTTTGGAAAGCAAATACATAAGTTCAAACCTCTTGGTAAAATTCCAGACTTTGTTTCAGCAAGTTAACAGTGTTGGTCCCAATAGCTCAGGAGGATACAAAGTAGCTCTGAGGGCAACACGTGGTCCAACAAACTCATGCATTGACTTTCATTGTGATGGTGGCTATGCGACGTCAACATCGCAGATACCTCTCAATCCACCTACAGAGTACGAAGGAGGTCAGATTTGTTTCTTCGTGAATGATCAGCTTCATTTTGTTCCTCGCCCACAGGGATCTTTGGTTCAGCATCCACCAAGCGTTCTTCACGGGGTAACACAAGTGACTGAGGGTATGAGGAAGAGCCTCTTTGTTGTAGATATTTCCAACGGTCTCGGTGAGAATGGAGTAGTCAACCTAACTGACGACGATGTGACGTCTTTTTCGGCACACCGGGCTGTAGTTGCTGGGAGGAAGCGTAAGCGGATCGTTGATTTGACAAATTAGGTCATTCTTAGCGGCTACGAAGGTACCAGAAATGATGATTCAACATCGCATCAACAATCCAAGATTCATATTCATAGTAGATGATAGATATACATAGTACGAAAGCAGTACCTCTCCATGCTGAGGCAGCCGAACTGGGCTTCTACATCTTGCTTGAACATGATGCAGGACCAAGGGAAGACTTGGCCGTGGTAGAACAAGACTTGATATTTACATAAACAAATATTGCTTCTATTCAATATTCTATCCTAACCAGGGCTCTCGTTCCATAGTTCTTCATTCTGCCAAAGAAAAAATACAAACAGCGAAGGAACTGACCACAAAATCTCACATTCAACCCAATCATAACCCCGCCAACTCTGCCTCAAGCTGCTTCAACTCCGCCTCCTCCTCCTTCGTAGCATTCGGAATACTCGGCAACTCCCCACTCGGCACATCCGGTAACTCCATCTTCTTCATCGGCTCCAACAACTGCTCCGTCACATCCTCGGCCTCCAACTCTTCCAACTCTGCCAACAAATCATCCTCATCGGCAATCAACGGGTCCACCGGCTGAGCCAACGCATTCGAAATCTCATCGGCCAATTCCATCTCCTCCTTAATCTCATCCATCAAATCATCAACTTGTTCAATATCCGTCTCTTGACGAATCTTTTTCATTTGTGATGTGCCTGATTTCATGGCCTTCATTGTTTCCGCGTTTTGGGCGGCTGATTCGAGATTCATCACTTGGGTTTCGAGTGTCATTTTGATGTTGGCGATTTTGTCTATTTCGGCTTCGTAGAGTTTTTTGCGTTTTAGGGCGAACAGTGCTCCTGTTGTCAAAAGTTAGTTGTTTGTTATTTTTCAGAGATCGGCATTGATGTATTGTTGTGTCATTTTGTTATGAGGGAGTAAGAATGGCCATGGGGGGATAGATGAGTGAGAACAACGCCAAGATAAGTTATGTAGTGACAACTTTCAGCGTAGGACAAAAGTCCCCGAAAACCACTGCGCCAAAAGACGATGACCCCCGAACACAACTAATATATATCTTTTTGGCCCTTTAATAGCAGCGATGCAATCACATCAAGTGCAATGCTACATATTTTCATCCAAGATTTTGCACATAAAATTTCAAAGCACCGCCTCCCAAAAATAATCCACCAAAAAGAAAAACAAACACGTCCACAAAAACAATAAAACTCACCCTTCTTATCCTTCTTGGCCATCTTAGCCTTTGCCTCTGCAGTCAACTGCTCAATTTTCTTTTCTAAATGCGCCTCCCTTTTTTCCTGTGTGGCAATATTTTCACGTAAATTAACTACCGTATTGGCTGTTTGAGTTATTGTGGCTCCAACGCCACCGCTGTGATTGGATCCACCGCCGCCACCGTTGGTTCGATTGTTGGATGTGGCGGATATTGCCGAGGGTGTGTTGCTTGTTTTCTTTTTGCCGAACCAGTTCATTTTGTTTATTGTTTCGTGTTCGTGGAGTTTCTTTTTTAGTTGCTGATTTTGTGTGCTAATTCAGATTGCTATTCAAATAATATTTCACTAGAAAGAGATGCAGAGGTTATAGTAATTCTGGGTGCAAAGAGGACAGGTAAATGGATTGCCGTGCCAATGATTCTTTGTCTTTACTTCTTCGTTCTTCGGTCACAATGAGCTTGCCGCTTGCCGCTAAAACTGAAAGCAAGCAAGATCTTGGCTTGGGCTTGTCGTGCATCGATGTCACAGTGTCGGTGGTATGACAATTTAACGGTACTCGTGGAAGAAACCGTTCTGGAGCAACATTCTTATAAGTATTCCCCACCTCTTCTGGAAGGATCGCAGTGCAATCTGCATTTCGTGTGTAGTATCGTTTCACAAAACCACAAATAATAGAAAAAAATGCAAACATACGCTGGCGAAAGAGATTAGATGCAGAAGAACAAAGAAGCTGCCAAGAACGAGATCATACAACCAAGAAGGATTCTTTCTTTACACGATACATATAATTAGTTGCTTAGGCACTTGTTATCGTACCACATCTTCTCGTCACAACACGCCTTTTTGTTGTCGAACAACTCATCCCACGACTCCGCAATACCACCACAAGGCGACGCTCCAACACAGTCTTGAACACATGTCTCATCTACATACTTGACGTACCACTTCCCAGTCCCTACAACTTGAGTACCCATACAATCAATCAAATCCCAATGAAAATGTCTCTCGCAGCATTCCTTGAGTGTGGAAGACAAATACCAACTTGGACTGTTCAACATGTACTTTGGCATCTTCTCATCATTCAGACATTTACTAGAAGAGGAGGAGCTTGCTCCGGTCCAATCGGGATAGTATTCACCACTCGTCGGTGGTCTCGTCCCTGTGCAGCCGTAGTAATCCCATTCGTAGAATCTCTTGCAGCATTCTTCTCTTGTGTTAGATAGGAAGTATTGGTTAAGGTTTAGCATGTAGTAGGGCTCTTGGCCTGTTTTGTCAGGCAGGTACAACAACAAGAAGATGTGTGTGTGTGAGAAATCAAATATTGATACAAGCATGCATGCAAGTTGATATTAACCATCATATCTTTGCTTACCATCATCACTGCAGCCCTGATTGGCACCTTCCCAATCGGGGTAAAACAGCATAACATTGCAATCGTCGTGGTCTGGAGGATAACGTCCCATGCAACTATCATATCTGTACCCTTCGAAGAATTTTTTACAGCAAGCTTGCATCGTGCTAGATAGCCAGTCTGTGGGACTTACAGCCATGTAATCTGGTTCATCGCCATCGTTCCTATGGGGTTAAAATGGATAGAATGTGGAGATTTAGGATATGTTCGTAAGCTGAATATTCAAATTCAACAGCGAATCCACGAAGAGAAAGGAGACTTACCTACACCCTTCATTGCCCGGAACCCAATCAGGATAGAATAGATTGACACCAGGTGGCTTTGAAGGCGACTCAGTTGGTGCAGAGGAAGGCGAGCAAGACGGAGTGGCAGATGGTTCAGAGGACGGCTCGCTGGATGGTTCGTCTGAAGGTTCAGAGGACGGCTCCAAGCTCGGTACATCCGAAGGCATTGATGAAGGCTGTGAGGAAGGTTGTGAGGACGGCTCTAAGCTCGGTACATCCGAAGGCATTGATGAAGGTTGTGAGGACGGTTGTGAAGACGGCTCTAAGCTCGGCACATCTGAAGGCATCGATGAAGGCTGTGAGGACGGCTCCGAGCTCGGCTCGCCTGAAGGCATTGACGAAGGTTGCGATGACGGCTCCAGGCTCGGCTTATCAGAAGGCTGTGACGATGGCTCCAAGCTCGGCTGATCCGAGGGTTGAAATGAGGGCACATCGGAAGGCTCGGAGGATGGGCTGCTACTCGGCTGATCCGAAGGAATCGTACTGGGAACTGACGATGGCTGTGATGATGGTTGAGTTGATTCAGAGGGAACTAAACTTGGTTCAGACGTTGGATTGGTAGAGTATGATGGATTCAAACTCGGCTCGGAGGTTGGATTGGTAGAGTATGATGGATTCAAAGACGGCTGAGATGACGGTTGAGAAGATTTAGATGGAACCAAACTCGGTTCAGATGTTGGATTGGTAGAGTATGATGGAACCATCGATGGCTCCTCCGATGGCTGTGAAGAAGGTTCACTTGAGGGCTCCTCCGATGGGCTCCTACTTGGTATATCCGACGGTCTCATACTGGGAATTGATGACGGCTCATCTGAAGGGCTTGCACTCGGTATATCTGAGGGACTTCTACTAGGAATCGACGATGGCTGTGATGACGGCTGAGTTGATTCAGAGGGAACTAAACTTGGTTCAGACGTTGGATTGGTAGAGTATGATGGATTCAAACTCGGCTCGGAGGTTGGATTTGTAGAGTATGATGGATTTAACGACGGCTGAGATGACGGCTGAAGACTCGGTTCAGATGTTGGATTGGTAGAGGATGATGGGTTCAAACTAGGTTGAGATGAGGGTTCCTCCGATGGGCTTCTACTCGGTACATCGGAGGGACTCATACTTGGAATAGAAGACGGCCGAGTTGATTCAGACGGAACTAAACTCGGTTCCGAGGAAGGTGGAGCAGATTTAGATGGAGCCAATGAAGGATCAGATGACGGTTGGGCTGATACAGAGGGGTTCAAACTAGGTCCAGACGAAGGCTGAGCTGATTCAGACGGAGATGAGCTAGGATGAGAAGAAGGCACACTTGATGTCGAAGGCGCTTCACTCGGCACAGATGATGGCTGACTTGATTCTGATGGCGCTAAACTTGGCTCTTCCGAAGGATTTTTACTTGGAATTGATGACGGCTCCGATGATGGCTGAGTTGATTCAGAGGGAGATAAACTCGGCTCCGAAGATGGCTCTCTTGATTTAGATGGTTCGAGAGACGGCAGCATCGATGGCTTGTGACTTGGCTCCGCAGTTTGAGACAATGCCGGTGTTGATAATACGGCGATGGCGATGGCCACTACAAGTAAGCATAGAGACGACGGCGACCGCATTTTGATCGTCGACAATAGTCGGTACGATAACGATAGTGTTGGGTGTCGGTTGGATTTGTGGTTACGATGTTGTTGAGCGAGGCCAATGCAAAAGTAGTATATTGTAGTGTTGTTGGCGGCTGCAAATTCAGACAAAAGTGGGTCGCGGTGATAAGTAGTATCATGCATTTTTTTGCATTGTAAGTAGTGATCATGGAATACCTCAGCCCTCAAAAAGGCCCAATGCATTTCATTTGCAAAGTTGCATGAAAGATCCGGCAAATCAAAGGCCTATCCAGAGTACCGAATTCATTTACATCGTGAATGCAAAGAAGCAACAAGCGGCGCGGCACGCACGTGTTGCTCTTGCTCAATGGGCCTATTGGTCAATTTGTCTTTCAGCAGTCAGCAGTCATCGTGCTCAACTTGTCTTGAGGAGGCATTTTTGTCTCTCGTGTGATTGAATTCGTCTTTCCGGAAAAGGATTTTTTCCCAACTGTGTTCCGTGTTCCGAAATTGTAGGAGTAACTAAGATAAACATGGGATGTATGCGAGAGTTTGCAAGTGTTTGCATGTGTCCATAGTTTTCATTTTTGCACTCTTTCACACACTACACATAATATCGATTTGTTGTTGCCGATCGACCACAATTTCAAGCCTCAAATTCGTCTCCACTTCACCAACCAACATTTCAAACATGAAGCTGCGCAACCTCTCACCTATCGCATCGATGATGCTTCTCACGATGGTGCCTTATCTCTTCAACGCTGCGAGTATGGTCACAGTCATGGCGTCGGATGATCACCGAGCTCCTTTCATCAAAGGCGGGCAGCAGCAGCTGCAGCAGAGTGATGAAATGTGGGAAGCCCAGTTCTATGCTGAAAATCGTGCTCTCGTAAGTGGTCTTTATCTTTACATGTATTTTGCTCAGCATACACTGTTTCACGCTACTATCTAGTCTGCCTTCCTCACACTGATGTCTTGATTTCCTTTGTTCAATTGACAGGTTTCCAGCTTGAACAAGGAACAATTGCAGAATAAGAGAGAGGAAAGTCGTAAGCTACAAGACGTCACGTACAAGAGGTTGCGTGGTCACAAGTCCAAGTCGGGCAAAACCGAAGCTCCATCGCAATCACCTGTTCCCTCGGGGGCTCCTAACCCCTCTCCTTCCGGAGTTCCCTCAATGGTTCCTTCCGACAATCCATCCGGTATTC
The DNA here is from genome assembly GCA_036940005.1 of Skeletonema menzelii. Lineage (NCBI taxonomy): Eukaryota > Bacillariophyta > Thalassiosirophyceae > Thalassiosirales > Thalassiosiraceae > Skeletonema > Skeletonema menzelii. Next base: position 24,082 of record JALLBH010000778.1, read on the forward strand.
CATCAATTCAACCATCTGACAAGCCATCCAGAGTTCCCTCATTTCAACCTTCCGATGTTCCCTCGAGGGTGCCTTCTGACTCTCCCTCTGGAGTTCCTTCCGAGTCTCTTGCGCCCAGCATGGCACCCTCATTTCAACCTTCCGATGTTCCCACATTTCAACCATCCGACAAGCCATCCAGAGTTCCCTCATTTCAACCTTCCGATGTTCCCTCGAGGGTGCAGCCTTCTGACTCTCCCTCTGGAGTTCCTTCCGAGTCTCTTGCGCCCAGCATGGCAAAGTCGGCTAAAAGGAACTAAGTAACTCTGTGCTCCTATCTATAAAATGTTGGAGCCATCGTGATGCCGCCTGCCTACGCCTGGGCCTGGCCCTACGACTCATGGTCTGCAGAATTTTGTGTCTTCCTGTTCCTGAGTTTGCAGCTGTATCGAGTATTTCTGGATTAATGAATAACAAGTATGTAAAAATAAAGAGGAGGGAAATTCTCTACATCTATCAGTATCAGCAGTCTATATCAGTATCAGCAGCTCTACATTCTGCTCCTTACCCTTACCTTGACCTCTTCCTTTTCTCAAAACTATGATGCACACACCGGTCGCACTAGCTGGGCATGTCAAAGATTGAAATGATGGAAAGAAGCTCCGTCCATGAATTAGCAGATCAACTCAGAAAATCTCACGCCACCACGTACGAGCGATGCGATGATGGATAATGCACCTGACTCCTTAAGACACATGTCTTACACAAAGATACGCTTTTATTATTTTATGTACGTTACGTACGTACCTATCTAAGTACCTATGTATGTATTGTACTTCCTGCTTTGACATCTTCTTCTTCTTTCTTCTCTTCCAACTTCCAACTTCCAACAAAGAAGTCGCTCTCTCGCTACTACCGACCATACCCACCATGATTGGAACAATCTGGTCCTCTCTAACGGCCCTGACCGTGGGCAATATCAACATACTTCGCTTTTATTTATGTCATCTCATCAAACCATTTTCCTCCCTGCCAAAAGAGCTCTACGACGATGTCGCCCTCGCAAAGCGCATGGGGGGGAAGGAGGAATTCGCACTGACCGTCGACAAATCTTTTGTGGATGGATACAATCGGGGTATTGATGATATGAAAGATTATGTCAAGAAGTTATGGGGACCAAGTGCGCAGGTGGATTATCGCGTGAAGCAACTACTTTTTTGGCTCGTCAGATTAGCGACAGTTGCTGCCGCGTTTCAAGAACAGGATCAAGAGGACAAAAATCTACGACGTGTTCTCTTGGTTAGTTTGCTGCAATTTGTTGTGCTTCCTTACAGTCTTAGTGTTGCTCTGGGTTACGGACTCGAGACGGTATTTGCAATTTACACTGGTCATGCGATTATTCAAACAATCTTGACTGCACTGACGACTGCATTCATCCCGGAAAAGTACAACCTTGCCATCACTATTTCGCCCACGTTTCTCATTTCTTTCTTGGCACTTGATCAACTACTATGCGTCTACACACTCTTTCGTTCGCCCATCGGGCCTGTTGAAAAGATGCCCATGAAACGTATTTGGCAATCAGTTTGGTACGGTTTTCTTAATTGCAAAACATACTATCTCATTCTCCTTCCAATCATCTACGGCACCAAGATTGCAATCATACCATGGATTCTTGATTATTGTATAGGTCTTTCAAGCGTGATTACGAATAGAACTACGGGGTTTTGGTCTCCATTATTTTATCATGCTCACAGGATTGGGCACATCCCGATCGTTTACCCAGATGCGCATCGATTTCATCACCATTTGCATGATGCTACAAGTTTCGATGCACACACCTTTGGCTCAGGTGCACCAGAAGAATGGCTGATACTCCTTACAGACATTTTTCTGGCACATTTTTTGAAAGTCTGCCCAGCCTCGCTTGGTCCTTCCGTCCTAGCAGTGAGTTGGTATAACAAGTGGGGATTCCACTCACGCAAGGCCAATCCAAGCGATGACGGTGACAACTTTCATGTTAACCATCACTCAACTCATGTGAAAAATATTGCGATCACCTATCCGTATGATTTACTCATGGGTACAGCGATGAAACCAAGAGTACATTGGGCTGGATATGAAATCTTCCGTGAGGAGAGCAAGGATGGTAAGTCTTACAAGGTTTGTTTTGTTCCACTGGATAGTGGCGACACTGGTGATGGACAACTACTAAAAAGGTCAAAGAGGCAATCAATCTCGTTGTCTGGTGTCGACTTCTCTACACATAGTCCAGAATTAGAGCAGTAGAATCTCCTCTAGAGATATCAAGTCTTGAAGAAAGATCCTATCTTACTCTAAATTAATCAATCGATTATCAATACTTAGCTCATCGTACTTCTGACTCATCTCTAATAAATGTCACTAACTGCAGTGATAGGGGGCGAAAGCACCTGTTCCAGCACATCGACATTCGCAGCTAAGTATTGTAGAGCAAACTTCGACTTTGGACTTTGGCTGATTCGATTGCGTGCCAGGCCCGGTCCCGCCAAAACAGAATTAATCTCCCATCTCTCTCTATCTCGAAAGCTGATGAAGCTTTTTTGTTGACTGTTCATAGATAGTTCATTCTCTCTCTCCACTCTCCACCCGGCTGCCCTGCCGGCGCTGAAAATAATCATGGACCACGTAAATGATGATGGGGATGTTTTCATCTACAGGGGAGGGCGAGCTCCTCAGCATGTCACTCACGTCCGCATCGATGATTCCGTCGATGAGATTGAGGAGGACGTATTCAGATATTGTCGGCATTTGTTGCAGGTGGATACTCACGATGGTATCCGAAGAGTTGGGGCGATGGCGTTCTTGCATTGCACATCTTTACGGCGGATAAATCTCACATCTGCTGTTGAAATCGGACAGTCTGCATTTTATGATTGTGAAAATCTAGAGTCAGTCGAGTTTGGTGACAGGCTGGAAACAATTGGATATGGTGCATTCAGTGGATGTACCACTCTAAAGCATCTCAAGCTACCAACTATCATCACCATCAGAGTACGTGCATTTTGTGATTGCACACGCCTGATAAATATTGAGCTGTCGGAACGACTTGAAACAATTGAAGCAGTTGCATTCTTGAACTGTGAGCGCCTTCAACGCATCGCCATTCCACTGAAAAGACATCTGTTTGAAGTTCACCAACGTACATTGAGATACACCCAGTTTGATAATTGTGAGCAACTAACAACAATTGAACTTGTTGGGGGGATACAAACAACTATTGCATCGTTACACATGGATAGTTGGAGGATTGAAATGATTGCAGAAATCAATCTAATCAACCAAGTTCTTTCCAGTACACCTGCCAGAGAAAAGACTAACGTAATACGACAATGGATGGATTCGGTCATGGACAAAATGGATCATTACAAAGCGGAGCACTGCAGACATGTGAAAGAGGGAATAACTCTACTTGAACTAGCTCTCTGGAAAGACAAACTTCTTGGTGGAGGCGAAGAGAGTTTTGCAGAGGGGAGATCAAAGAAAGCTAAGGTTGACGCTTAAAGTGCACGAAAGGAGAGCCGTATCACATGTGGCGCTGATATGGTGATCAAGAATGTGCTTCCTTTTCTGAAATTGGAAGAATAAATGAGCACATGCATCATCAAAAGACTTAGGGGGGATTGCTTCACTTGTATCTGTAAGTTTACAATCGATTATCAATACGTGGTTCGTCGTAGTCACTACTGCATATATTGAATGTTAATAATGTAGTGATGGGGTTGGAGCAAGAGGGGGCAAGCACCTGCATTCAGCACTCTTTCTCTGGCTTGTTTGAGAGATGAGACTTTCTACCAACAAAGACACGACCAGATGAAGATGACGGTCCCGCCAAAACGAAGACCTCCCTCATCTTTCAACGAAGCTTTCTACTTTCATTCTATGAAAGAATCTCGAAGCAATCCAGCTAATCACCATGACATCAACACCATCCACACGGTTCGATCATCGAGATCACGCAGTAGTCCCGTGGATATCACTCAGCAGCAGCAGCTCGGCGGCTACTTCTCCCACTGCCAACTTGAGTGGTGCCTCATTGGCAAGCAGTCATTCTACTGCTCATATCGGAAGTGTCACATCTGGGAGCGAACACCATCAGCAGCGGCAGTGTTCTATCCGTACATCAAATCGTCAATCCTGCAAAATCCTATCGCTATTAGCAACACGGGAGCGTATTGGAATACGCTCTTCTTCCTCCTCAGCTGCTGGAGTGGCGGTGTCACGAGTTGGTTGGTTACAGGAAGGGAGACATGTTGTGTCGACCAAATCTTTGGCCATGAGTGGTGCTTGGTACGTGTAACATCAGTTTGTTTTATTAAATGTCTGTATGTGTGTGTGCTCGAAGAATCAGAATCAATGGGCCGTCGTCCTTCAAATGGACTACTGTGTGTGCTCTGCTATACATATAATAATAATTGCACTACTACTCCAGATTGGAAAAGTACTTAACACCTGTTTTCATCCTTCCCTATCACTCTACTCGATAGGAACAAATGTCGAATGCAAAATATGACATTGGCAATTGGACCAGGAACACCTGCATCGAATGTCTTGACGGATGATTCTGCATTGTTAGATAATAGGGAAGAGGATAGTAGTAGTTCCTCTTCCTTTTCAGAACACTCTTTGGAGGAGCAAGAGGAGGAGAGTGGTAATGATGATGATGTTCCTGAGGAGGATTTGCTGCATCTTTCCAGTGGTGATGATGACGATGAAAATGAAGGTAGTAATGGTGAGAATGAAGAAGATAATGATGATTGTAGCAGCAATAACGAAGATAATGGAACTGTGATGGCAGAAGGTGAGGAAGGGTTGCAAGTTCAAGAAGCAGCAGCGAGAGAGGAAGAAGATGACACTGACAATAATGATGATATTGAAGTGATGGACGAAGAAGATTTGGATCTTCTTCATCAAGATGAAGATATTGAACGTCGCAATCGTCAACATGTTGCATCACGTGATGCATGGATTAGACATGCCGATAATGACGAGGATGATGATGAATCGGAAGGCAGCGGTAGTGATGATGATGACGATGATGAAAGAGGGTGGAATCTGTCACGTCTTGATCGCTTAGAGCAATATGTAGAGCATATCGAAAGAGCACAGCGACGCAGACGTAGACGGAGGAGGAGACAACTAATGGATAGCGCGTCTTCGCCCTCCTCTCGTTCAACTTCCAACAATGTGAATAAAACTACCACCGATGATGACAGCAACACCATCTTGCAGCATCGTGAAGTGGCACGTTCGATGAAACATGGTGGATGTATCAACACTGCATGTTGGTTAGATGTGGATTGGAGAATATCAACAGTGTCTCACGAAGATTCCGGAAATGATTACTTCCGAGAGGGGTTCATTACCTCGTCTTCATTCTCTTCCAATAGTGAATTCTACAATCTCCCACAGTCGCCTTCTCGAAGTAGGATGGATTATGGAAAGTTTGCAACTCCCACATCGTCGACCGAGGCTCCTACCCAGATATGTACTTCGGGGGACGACCATCTCATAAAATTCTGGGATGTGGCAGCATCAATGGGGAGTATTTCACCGCTACCCGGTGGGAGTGCTACTGTAACTCCCTTTTCTAGTCCATTGCAACCTATGAGAGCATCGTCGGAATTGATCAATCGATGGAAGAACCATGGGGATGGATACTTCACCTCTTCTGACGATGATGCCCAGCACTCACATCATCATCAACGTCATCTTCCTGGCATTGCCCACCCACTCTTAACATTGACAACTGGACATCGGGGCAATGTCTTTCACGTGACTCCAGTTCCATACAGTCCCGGCAAGGTTGCCACCTGTGCAGCCGATGGTTTTCTTAGACTCACTGATATAGAAGTGCATTCCACACCGACTTCTCCATTAGTCAATCGTGCTCGAGCAAATTCGACTATATCTGCATCTTCCAACACAGGAGGAGATTCATCGGCGGTTATTATCAGTCCCGAATACTCATCTGATGATGGAGGGTCTCATCATCGTGAAAAGATGTGTTTCTCTCATACATTTCTAAATGCCAATGAGGGGTTGGTGTGTAGTGAACGAGGTCTTCTCCATTTCGACCTCCGATTGCCAGCACGGAGTCAAAAGAGGGGAAGCCTCATAGAGGAGATGAAGAAGACTTGCAAGGCATGTGCACCGTGGCGTCTCGGAGAGGATAGTGATGATTGTCAATTACAATCGGCATATGTCTTTGCGGGAGGTACAGGTGTAGATGTTGCATTGTATGATTTGAGGATGACAGGTGGATCATCTACTAACCAAGCTGTGCAGCGATACCGTCCACGTGCGTTACAGAATAAATCCTCCGTGGCTGTTAGCGGAATTGACCTGTCGAGAAATAAACGGGAGCTGCTAATATCGTATGAAAGCGATCAAATCTACACGTTTCCAATCTTTCCTGATGCATCTGCTGCTGGGCCGACAATGTTGGACATTGAGAGCAGTGATAGTGCAGGCAAAACGAGTGACAAGCCGATTCCAGAGTTATGTTCCTACGGTGGACATCTTAACCGCATGACATTTCTCAAGCAGGCTAAATATGCGGGCCCAAATGATGAATACATCTGCACCGGCAGTGACTCAGGTCATGCATGGATTTACGAGAAGGATTCCGGTGCCGTAGTTAGCTTTCTCAAAGCAGACAACCACACTTGTAATGGGATCGTTCCTCATCCATCACTGCCATATTTCATCACTTATGGAATCGATAGCACGGCAAAGCTTTGGAGAGCGACAACACCCGTTGACAATGAAGTGGACGATTCTGATCTTGGTCGTTTCAAGTACTCTCGTGAAGCTGAGTATGAAAAGAGCATTGTTCTCAGAAAATGGAGGGACGCTAGGCGGGGGAAACCAATTGATCTGGAAGACGAAGAAGTCAGCTTCCTACCCGATGAAATCACAGACGATGACGATGATTTGGAGGATGAGATTGGAATGATGGGTATATTCCTGCGCCAAAGATACACGAACTCCGTGCCATATATTGGAAATAATTTGATGAACTTTAACAGTAGGCTGAAGAAGAATTACTTTACTTGCTGCCGATCAGTAGGCATGGGCGAGATAGAGCCCGTGAAGAGTGGCGTAGCATCACTGCGGAGACGAGTTGCGTTGATGAAATCACGGTATCAGGCTGATAGACTAGGTCTAGAGTGGAACAGTCGCACCCCGTGGTTGATGAAGCCTAGAGACCGCATTCTTGAGCAGTTACAACAGAAGGAGAGAAAAGGTCCAACAGACATGTTATCGTACGGGGCTATGGTGGATCTCATTCCAGACGATCCATCTTGTTGGATTCCTTTTGATCGGCAAATGACAAATCCGCCGGAAGCCGGGGGTGTGCCCTTCAACGTGGAAAGATACGAATGCTTCTTCCTTGAATCTGTAGTAGATGATTCGATCACTCCGGTTGCTCGTGCAAATCAAATGAATGCGTTTGAAGAAGGCAGTGCACCATCGCTGGAGGTTACGGTAGACAGAATCGATGCAAATTGCGCAAGCCAAAAGCATTCCATCCAATCCAATAAAATTCTTGCGGAATCATCTGAAGGACAGTCATGCAGTCACACGCAAGCTTGGGATATCCTCTACCAGACAGTAACTTTGTTGAAAGAAGCAGGCAACGAAGCACTGAAATCATCGCAACCTACTTTGGCAGCTCAACGATACGACAAGGCAGTCAACTACTGCTCTATTGCGTACCTCAATTTCCCAGTGGGTAACTCACTCTTCCTCGCAGAGCATCAATACGTCATATCAAAGAATAGCGGATTTGAATGTCGTTGGAATCCTCTGTTGAAACAGCTCATCATGATACGACTAAACTTATCAATGTGTTTCTTGAAGGAAGAGCTGAAGGACACGAAAGAAGCATTATCTCAAGCAAACTTGGCGCTTCGAGCCTTGAGACCATTCACTGAAAAGGGAGTAGTGCTGACGGGCAAGAAATTGAGTAAAAAGAGGAAAGATGAACCGCATGAAACCTTTAAGGAAGCTAAGACTCTTCAAGCAAAGGCATACTTTAGGCTTGGTTCGGCCCAACTCGCAGCGACAGATTTCGAGGAAGCTGTCAACAGCTTTGACAAAAGTGCCAAATGCTCCAAGGAAGTCGACTTGCAAGTGGAAGATGCAGTGGTTCGTAAATTGAACGAGGCGAAGAGAAGGCGTAAGGAAAAGAAGGAGAAGGAGAGGAAGAAGTTTAAGTTCATGTTCTCATCACAGGGTGACGATGACGACGGTGACTTGAGGCTCTAGCTAACAAAAAGGCGTTGTAAGAAAGCAACGCAATCATTTTAGTGAGTTTACAAGGGAGGGCGGGCCCCTCAGCATGTCACTCATGATCTGGAAAAGAGCTGAACGATGATGGCAACCCCAAATAGATGTAGATGGGGTAAGAGCTCGTCAAAACTATCGTGCAGCTCCGACAGAGCGACGCCGTTGCAAAAGTAGAGGGATGTGAGCCGAGGGGTAGAAATGAAGAAGAAGCCAGGGTTGATGATCTAGTAGATCGAATCTGGCGCAAGCACCTAATTCAACTTTGTATTTATTTAATTAGATGCTGACGTTGGTCTTTATTTAATAGCTCATCTTCTCGCTCTATTTCTCTAGCTATAGAGGCTTGAATAGGTCTATTCTTACAACTCAGACTTTGTTACTGCTATGATGAGAGTCGCAAACATTATACTACATCATCAATGAAGCCTCTCTCCAACATCATATTATCCTGGACACGAGAGCAAGAGATCGCTCCGCCTTTTTCTTTCAGGTCTTCAGACGGCATCAACTTTGTTTTCCTATTCATATTCATCCACCATCTAGGGCGCAGACGGGTGACAATCAATGGATAGACGACCATTATCAGGATAGCGGCGATGAGGGATGAGTTTTGTGTCGTCACATCCAGACGCTGACGAGAAATACCCGACGACGATGATTCCCCAATTCTGTAAGTGATGTCGTTGTCGTTTTCGTTGTAGCTGGATGATGATGCACCACGGTTGCTGGATGACCCTATGGATGGATAGTTTTGTTTTTCTTGAGTCGAGTATTCACCACCTGCATCTACGAAATGGTTGACGGCAGCATAGGCATAGGTGGACTCAAGCGATGTGAGGTGTTCTTCATGTTGTTGTGAGCCACCATCATCACTGACTGCATACTGGAGAGTGAAGGCGTCGTGCAGAGCACGGATTGCATTGAAGGTAGGGGGGAGCAAACTGTGTGTTTTTTTGGGAGTCACGAGTGGGGCGCGCCAAG
>JALLBH010000779.1:0-12625 GCA_036940005.1 Skeletonema menzelii
GAGCTAATAAAACGTTTTTTTTGCCTTGTTTTTTTATCTCTCCCTGAAGTACGTAGAGAGACCAAACCCTCTCTAGAGGATAACGGCTACTTTCTATGTTGTACGGTGTATGGCGAGAAGGTGCCGTCCAAGATGCCGTCAGTGTTCGCTAAAGAAAATGAAAGAGCGAGATAAAAAAGATGGTCAAAATCACCACCATTCATTCTGCCATTTCCATCAAAGCTGCCGCATGCTAGTAGAGCTGCGCAGTTGGGCAGAACCCTTTATACCACTCTACCGATAAATACGTATCATAATACTTTCCCAGCATACACATTGCCCAGGTGTTTTTAAGAAATAAAATGGCGATGAAGGAGTCACAATCTCAAGCACACGGCAAGAAGTCCAAGTACGATCCCAAGAAACGTAAGTTTCAGAACAAAAAGTCATCTGCCGATGACAACCTATCACCTGCCAACAAAAAACGAGCTCTCAAGCATGAGCGACAATCTCATCGTAAGCATGCATCCTCAGTACAGCCTGCCAAGGAGGTTTGGAATCAATTGCGTGTAAAAACCAATGATAAGGAAACTAATATTAAATTATGTGCGGAATTGCATGAACTGCTTAAGGGGAAGTGTTTGGAGGTTGCAATGCAACATGACGCCAGCCGATGCGTGCAAGGAGTATTGCAATATGGCAACGAACAGCAGCGTTTGGAAGTTGTAAAAGAATTGTGTGGAGGAGATGCCAAAAAGGATGACGATACAAAAAATCAGAATGTGAACTTGGCCGAGTTGTGTAAGATTCAGTATGCTCATTTTGTAGTGCTGAAGATGATAAAGTATGGTGGCAGAGATGAAGAGTGCATTAAATTGATTGTCAAGGTGAGTTCATTGTTCAATTATATGTTCTCCGCATCTAATCTATTTCATATTTGCTCACCTGAGTCTCTTTTACTTTACATGCAATGCAAAGAGTCTTAAGAAGCAAATGACCAAATTAGCAGTTCATTCCGTTGGGGCTCGCGTAGTAGAACTACTCTTTGGCACATTCCCTCCGAAATCAGTTGCTTCGTTGAAACTGGAACTGTATGGACCCCAATACGCACTATTTGCTTCTGTCAATCCCAGTGGCAAAGACAACAGCCCAACCCTTCCATCTTTGACAGAATTTGTCGAAAATAATCCTGACAAACGTGAACCAACACTTTCACATCTTCAGGCTCTACTTCAAAAAGGACTTGATAAATCTCTTACTGGATTTGGATACTTCCACTCGCTTTTACTTGACTATGCTTCCATTGCCTCTCCAGAGGATATTCGCAGTTTCCTCACTCCAGCGTTGGCAGAGCATTCGTTGCATCTGCTCTCTACCCGAGCTGGCACAAAGGTTGTTTGTGAATGCGCTGCATATGGTTCTGTAAAGGATAGAAAGAAGATGTTGAAATGTCTGAAGGGATACACCAGATCTTCTCTGAAACACAGAGATGCGTACTTGGCAATATTGAGAATGTGTGATGTGATGGATGATACAGTTTTGGTGAATAAGATGTTACTTGGAGAATTGCATCAAAATCCTGACGATGAAAAGAACGAAGAAGATGATGAGGATAAATCATCATCTATATTGGATTTGGTGTTGAGTGACACTGGATCGAAGCTGTTCTTACTCTTATTGGTGCCAAAGGAAGAAATGTCATCTTCTGACGATGGCAAATCAACCCCACGTTGGCACAAGCTTCTCGACCCCTATGAAGTGTCAGCCCTACACCAAAATCCCACTGTCACTGAAAACGGGGAGGAGGTACCTACATCAAAGAAAGAAAGTGAAACCAGACGAAGAGAGTTACTAGTATACTTGAAAGAGTTACTGGTTGATGTCTGCACAAAACACACAGAAGAACTGATGAGAAGTAAGTCAGGTAGCAAGGTGCTGATCGAAGTTTGCGAGAGTTTTGCCAGTGAAGAGTTGTTCCAAGCTATTGTAGATGCGTGTGCTGATGAAAGCGAAGATGAGAAAACATTACCTCTATTTGAAGACCCCGTTGGACATTTGACTTTGAAGCACCTTTTCCTGTCCGAGACGAAGAAAAACCAGGATGACGACGATCCATCTCTTGCACGCATGTTTTACTCAAAGTTTGAAGGAGAATTAGGAAGTATTGCAACTTCAAACCGAGGAGCGTTCGTGTTATCATCCTTGTTGCAAACGTGTGTAAAAGATGAAGCGAAGGAAGCCCTGAAGAGCCACAAGAAGGAGATCACTAATTTGGCAAAGGGAGGCAAAGACGGGAAGAAATTAGCTGGTTGCAAGGTCTTGTTAGACGCATTGAAGTAAGAAATTAACTGCTCGGTTATTTATGATCTAATGGTAACAAAATCTAATATTACTTTTGTAAATATCAGCTGGAGCACAGCTAACCAATAGCTCTACAGTAAACAAACTCAAACGTCACGCTCACTTCTTGTCAGCTGCGTTAGCCTGTTGTAGCTTTTGCTGCTGCTCTCTCTTTTCCGCACTACGCTTCTTCACTTCGCGATAAAAGCCTTCATACTTTCGAAGTGCCGTATCTTTCTTCTTAGATTCATCACGTTCCTTGCGCAAGTCGGCAGCTAATTTCTTGATCATTTGATCACGTTTTTGTAGTTCCAGCGCAGATGCAGATTTGACGTAGGCACTCTGGCCTACGGGGTTGTCACCACTGGCGTGCTTGTATTTCTCAAGTGCTTCCTTCACCTTGTTGAACCTTTGATTGTAATCACTTTTGAACTGCGCCATCACTTGTTTTGCAGTCTCAGCTTCGGCACGTGCCGCCTTGGCTTTTTCCACTTCTCGCATGAGCTGTGCATTTTCATTCCCTAGCCTATTCAAACTATCCATGAGCTGCATAAGTTGCTTGGCATTTGTAGAAGTAATATTATTTGCCTGGTTCGAGGACGGTTGAGCCCGTTGGTGGGAAGCAGCGGCAGCGTTGATTGCAGAAGAAGCCAAAATACTGCCTTGTCCACCGCCCCCTCCCCACCAACTCTGATCAAGAGAGGCGTTAGGCGTTATCTGTACCCCCTGCTGCTGCGTTGATGGTTTTGATTCAGAAGGCGATGTAAGTACATGCGCTGGCGCTTTACCACCACTACCACCAGCTAAGTGCTGTAAATGATTGGCCCGTGAACGAACACCAGCTGCCGCACCCTGTTGCTGCTGTTTCGCATTTGGCTTCCTCCCACCAAATATTCCAGATGTCCACATCGAACTTGACGACATGTACGATCCACCCAACAAATCAGAATTAGGACGGGAAGCAACTGCTGTTCCCAATGATGCAACAGAATTCCCCATTTCCAATGCCATATCCATAGATCGGAGCTCTTTTTCAAGTTTCATCAAATCATCCACTGGGTTGACGCCACTTTCTCCATTCTGCTGCTTATTACCCTTATTGGTCCGATCTGTCTTCTTCTTGTTATTTGTTGTTGTTGCATGTCCCGACACCTTATTGGATGACGTTGCCGATTTCTTATTCGCATTGAGAACCGTCGACCGAGCTAAGAAGGTAGAATTGGTAATATCATCTTCGAGGACAATTTCCAATGCACCACGAACAGCCATACGAAGACGCTCGTTGCTAGAGTCAGATTCACTCCTTCTCTTTTCGGCAGTTACTGTCGTGGCTGCTGCTGTTGCTGCGGCATCACCATCCTTGCTGACAGTTGCTGATGGATCATTCGTTGCAGTCCTATTGACATTATTGGAATTCTTCGACACCATTCTACCACTTCTTTTGTCAACCTTGCCCATGTTCCATTTTACACCCATTTCCCTCAATGACTTTGCGGTACGAGCATGGCCATTGGCCAATAATATCATGGACCTTGCCAATTCTTCACTTGGCGAAGAAGTGAGTGTTCCTACGATACGTTCCTCTGCACCAACAACGTCATCATCATGATCATGATCATGTTCAGTATTCTTCAAGCCCAATAACTTTTTGTACAAAATTTGAAAAGAGAGTGCTGCCTCCATATGAGCATTGGCGGTTGCCACATAAAGATCGTTATCAACACCACCACCACCTTTTTCTTTGTCACATTCTTGTATATGTTCCTTTTCTTGAAGTACAAGCGCATTTGTCATGGAGCGTGCACGGCTTGATTTTGTAGAAGCTTCTTCTATCAAGATTGTGATGTCAGCATTTTCATTTGTTGCAGTGGTGGTAACAGCAGCAGCAGCCGCTGGCCCACTCAGTAATACTGCTAAGAAATCCATTGGTTTCACAGTCTCTTTGTTTGCATTCGACTCGACAGTTTTCACTGCTGTACCACCTTTTGACTTTTTCTTTGAACTGCTCAAAGGTTTATTGCTATTGCTGCCACCACCATTGCTACTGTTGCCAGTACTACTACCACTACTCAAGTGATGATGACGAAATGGTTTATAATAAGTTTCATCATCCAAATCATCCATCTCTTCCATCATATCAGATGAGGCAATGACTAATAAATCGTCATCGAAGTCATCATCATCTGGCTCAGATACTTGTAGGAATACATTGTCAGATGCTGTTGTATTTGGTTGTGTAGCATTCTGTGTACTTGTCGTTGTTGCTATTGATGTTGTTGGAATATTGGAATACGAATTTGGCACATTATTGTACTGCTGTTGCTGCCTCACCACATCCTGATGATTATTACTATAATTCTGTCTAAAATCTCCACCACCGGTAGTAGTAGTAGTAATATTCATGTAATGATGTACCTGCTGCTGTTGTTGTTGTTGTGAATTTTGAGAAATATTGGAATAAGAAAGTGGACCAACTGGTGGAGCTGGTGGTGTAGCGCCATATCGATAATGGCCTGGTATGAGATTATTGTAGAGGAGACCACCGCCGCCGGATTGTTTTAGTTGTTGCGGTTGTTGATGGTGCAGTAGGTTGCTTTGATGATTGTTCGTTTGTTCCACCGAGGAAGAGGAGTGTTGTTGTCGTTGCCGAGAAGAAGGTTGTGGGTGAATTTGCGCTGAATGGCCTGATGAAGGATGTGACGCATGCTTTCCTACAGATTCATCGCCTTGCGTATTCATTTTGCTGCTCTTTATTATTGCTATTGCACAGTGGGATAAATTCTTTTGGATTATTATGACAGAGCAAATCGATAATATAGATGCGCAGATAATAGTTCCGAATATGTATTCTGGACGCGACGAAACCTTTTGTGTACGAGAGACGCGCAGTATCACAAATTAGTTGATCATCTGTCTATTATAAAAGCATCAGCCGCTATCTATCAGATGATCTCGGCGGAGGAATAAGCTGTATCTAATCGTTAATATCGCCTCTATTGCGCCCTTATGTAATTAGAAGATGCACCTACGCTATGTACTGCAATGTCAAGTCAATAATAGACGCTTCGATTTTAGAATCGAACTTTTCGAGTGACACGTAGAAATTCTACGTAGGAATTCATTCGCCTATCTCCGCTTTCCCACCCTTCTCCCACCTCCAACTCAGCCGGGGGAGCACCAACATGATACTGTGATACAGCCATTATTAGCAACGCTTCATAGAGTCAAACAAGGAACCATTTCAATCCTCTCAAGAAGTATTATGATCAAGCAATTGTGTGAGTTCAGTTCTAGCGCTGCGAGAGCTGATATTGTTGCATCCTTTGACGGCGCCGATGATTTGTCTCCATATCATTTCTCATTTTTTGATGTGTCTCACATCATACATAATATTATACCATCTCTTCATCCCACAGTACAAAAGATTCCAGGCGGTCAAAACGTACAAGCATTCGTCGGCACCTCCATCCTCATAGGGTTATGCGCCATACCCGTTTTTGCCAAGGATACCAAAACTGGTCACGATTTGTTTAGTCAAGAAAAACCACAGGCGATTGTCGATAGTGAGAGTAAGTTACGGAAGGATTATATGGACACCAAGAAGGAAAGGCAGCAGCAGCAGCAGCAATAATAAGAAGAAGAATTGGAACGATCGATAAATAAAGAGATACAATACATTCATAACAACATAGAAATCAAAATGACAGACAACAGTGACAGCGATGACGCAGAAAAGATGAGGCTTGCGTTTGAACAATTCATGCTTAGCGGCGGTGGCAAAAACAACAAGAAGAACAACAGTNGAAAAGATGAGGCTTGCGTTTGAACAATTCATGCTTAGCGGCGGTGGCAAAAACAACAAGAAGAACAACAGTCAATCCGAATCAAGCAATACTGAAGCATCCACACCACAATCCGCATCCAACAAAAGTAAAAAGAAGAAGAAGAAGAAACGGCAGTCATCAACAGCATCAGGTGCAACACCGACAAAGGTAGTATCAACCCCACCACCACCCGTATCTGCAACAATGCAACCATCATTATCATCATCATCACAGAAGTCAACAACAACAAATCCCAAAATCAAAAAACGATACTATCAACTACTCCGCTCCTACACTGACAAAATCAAACATACATGGATGGATATCGATGAACAACTACTATCAGTGTTGCAAAATATTGGTAGTATTCGAGGAAGGTTACCTCACGAGTGGAAGATGTTATCTCAAACGTCGAGACGGTACCACCATCACCAAGAAGAAGAAGTTGGGTCTTTCGAAAGTCCAAAAGAAGCGGAAGAGTTTGACGATGATAATGGAGAAGAGTGGAAATCACATGGATATCAAGACCACACCAAAGGATCATCGACACAATACAACATTTCTCACTACCTAAAGATTGACGACATACAATTGGCACTATCAAATGACTTGGAGCAGCATGAAAAAATGTTGATTGGGTTACGTTCCCTCATGGCCAATATGGCAGAGTGTCATGATGCATTGGGACGAATTGTGGATAGCTTGTTTCAATTCCATTTCGAGGTTGAGGAGGATTATAATACTACTACTGAGAGTGAGAAGATTTTGGAACATATTGTAACTTGTGTTACTGAGTCGTATCAGATGCTTTCGATGGAGTTGTATAGGAAACAGAATTTGATAGCATTGGTGATTGAGTCTACGAAAGATGAGATATTGGGGGTGAATGTTGAGATGGGGAAAGGTCCTGATGTTATTGGAACGAAGAGTCAGATTCTTGTGCGAGAGTGTTGTAAGGAATGGAAGCGTTCTTCTGGTGACGAAGAACTGCTATTGAATGTAATGAAACTTGGCGAGTCCTAATGAGAATATGATAACAATAAAAGTGTGATCCGTTATTTGTACATTATATACTTTCTGCATTGTCAAAACTTGTGAGGCTAATGTCTATTCCAATACCCCCTTCGTTGATGTGACTGCCAGGCACACCTGACACCACGCCCAAGCGTTTGATATCATCCAACGTTTCTCTCGGTACTGTGCTACTCCACAATGCATCACGCAATGACATTGGATTTTGAAGCTTGCTAAACCCTGACGACATGATTGGAGGGCGGTAGTCACTTTCGGACATGTTCCCATTCTCGTCAATACAAGGGATGACTTCTTCATCGTCATGTAAGAGTGCTGATTGTGATTGGCGAATACCACCACCTCCTTGGTTTCTCCGTCGTTTATCAATTCCTTCAAACAAGCCGAAGAACCACCCGACTATACCCGAGTTCTTCTGATCCTCCATTCCCTCGGGTAGATACTCCTTCCAAGTGAATGTGAACATGTGTGCAATAGAAAAGAAGACCATTTCAACACACACCAAATAGGCAATGATTCCATTGGCGACATCCTCTCCACTCCACGTTCCTACATCAGCAATAAAGCCGTGACTTCGTATGAATGAGATTGCAACACCTTGCCAAAATGTGAAGAAAACTACTCCCTTCACACAAAGGAATTTACCAAGAGGATGCCAATTGATGGGCGAAGTTAGATCAGACTGGACTGCATGAAACAGCATCACAAGACAGTACAATGCGTACATGACCGAGACGTTGAGAATAAACGTTGTGTAGGTGTAGGCGGAACTCCAGCTGAACTTTCCCTCTCCATATATTCCACTCGGTAAAAATACAAACGTTGTCAAGAGGGTCATGAAGCTTTTTACCACAACATATTGTAATACGCCATGCTTGATATTGAATAGAAAGTCCCTTCCCATCCTCCATCGTTTCATCCGAAATACAGTTGTCAGGAATCTTCCATGATTTCCATAATGCGCGTCCTTTCGACTTAGCAGAGCTGCCATACGGTCTTCTCCTCCTAATAATTCAATAAGATAATACACAAAACTCTGAATGACATATGCCTCATACAAGTCTCGAATCGTATCAATATACATCCTCGCAGGTCCATGAAATCGTAGACTCAGCCACGATTGTACACTGTACAATGGCACCATGAACAGTATGCGGACAACAAACTTTTGAACCTCGGGTGCATACCAGTTGTACAAATGAGATAAAATTTCACGAAAACTAAACACAAGCGTTATGACGACAAATCCAGCTGCCGAGTAAAATGCCGCAAAGTCTGTTTTACCCTTGTGCCAATCATGTATCGCAGAGTGGAGTAGTATTGGAAAGACTATGAATAGGAATATTGCTGAGGATGATATTTTGAGTATGTTGCCCAGTCGTTTCATTAGGGGCGTATTATAATGATGTAGCCCATTGTTCTCTTCAATGGTAGGAAGCATGCTATTATTTACATTGCTACTGCCTCCATCTTTTTTCTCTTCGTTCGAAGAAAGGCCGTAATCGCAGTCGATATTGTCGTTTGATGGAGGTGGCATGCGCAGTAATGCTACACGGTCATCTTCATGTTGATCGCCCCAAATAGAGGAGCTCATATTTTGAGAAGCAGCCGATTCAAATTGTTCGTGATCGGTGCCAGCATGATGATCACCGTGTAATAGTGAAGAGGAGAGAGTATTCTCTCCTGGTGATGATGTCATCTGTAGAAATACTTGGAGGCGTAAATTATTGATAGAATTGACGATGACGCCGACTCCAAGCTTTGCCAAGTTAAGCAATCAAGAGCAAGCGATGCTTGTCGTTTTTGGCAACAATGAAACCATTGCTGTTGTTTCAGCTTAGTGTTGTTAATGCACCAACCGACATTTTTTGTGTGAACGGTGGCTTTCTAAACAGGGTTTATTGAATAAGCAGGGTGCACAAAACTGTATTAAACTAATTAAAGAACAACTTCTGTTTGAAGAATACCATATGTGAATATACAGGCCAGCGTCCGGTTGGTGTGTTACGAACTGTTACAAACAAGAAGTCTGGATAATTAATGGATAATCATCTATTCGCCACAAATCTGCTCCAAACACAACATCTCAACATAATGCCTTCTATATTGCAAACAAAAAAGAAAACTAGAAGATTAGATAGGTCGATGGCTCGGATGTCGTGCAATAATCTGCGATAGAAACCGGTATAATCTAATCGCATTTCGCAGGGAACTTGAGACGATTCAGGACATGAGCAGTAAATGATATGGATTCGATTGTCTCGTAAATTTATGATTTACAATATGATTCAGAATTTGACGTAATGCCAGGTTCGAGGTTCCCTCTCTTGTCCTGCAATCTCTTTTCTCTTATGCAAAAGGTATACAGGTAAGTGCCAATAGTAAGACAATCCATAACCTTTCTCGTTGGGGCTTGTTGAAGTAATTGTACCATTGTAATCTGTAGATCCACCAATCTTGTCGTCCTCTACCGTGATCAAGGTTCGGATACTGAATTTGCCTCCCTCCTTGTTGACGAAGATATGTTTCACATCGTAGGCACACGCTCCCGCTTTTCGAAAGTGAACGAGTCTACACTGGTTGCCTTGGGACTGCAAATCTGTGTGCATCTGCTTCAATTCAGACCGATTGACTTTCTTTCCTTGGTGGATTCCGTGGAAGTCTTGCTGGTATAGTTTATCAAAGAGTACATCCAGTTTCAAGTCGTTCTTGTTCCAAGCGACAACGTAGCTTCGCATTTTTTGTTCAATGTTACTGATGCTGCGTAGTTGTTTGTTGGGGGCGACGTGTACCTTTGACATGTTGTTGATGATGATGTTATTGCTGTTGTTGTTGATGTTGTTACTGTTTTTGCTTTTGTGAAATTATGATAGCATTGTTGGAAGTGTGAACCAGCTAAGCAAGAACAAAAGCTACTCAAGCTACAAGACGCTACTTCTCTAGCAAGACGACCCATCCAAGAACACTTTTTAGCATCTTGCCATGACGGCACACTTACTGTCAATTTGTCCACTTGTCTCTCTTCTCCAGCACGCTGAAGAGACGAATAACGCATAAGGCGACACACCCTAAAAGTACCTCCCATCCCCACACTTCATGACACACATTCGACATGACACATCGTTCATGGTGCAAGCATCAAATCAACGATCTGACAGCTTGGGTTCGCATCTTGCATGGTCTCTCTCTCTAGAGCTAATCTTTCTGAACTCTCCGAGCTCTCAAGGGAGAGAAGCGAGAGAGAGAGCCTTTGTGCTCCTCTTCGCGTGGCAGAGTAGGAGTACGATACAAGTGTGTAGCTCTTATCGGCCTTCTCGTCAATCAAGCCAAGAATAGCGTTCTGTTCCATCAACAAGATCTCACACCATGACTTCAGCCCGTGCTTCAGCTACTAACAAGCCACTTCCATTAATTTCAAAAGCAAATCATCGACACAACTTTCAAATACGAAATACACCCCTCTCTAAAACACATCACTAACATGTTTGTATCAGGATTCATGGTTCCAATCAAGGACATCGTCAAATGCGAGGCAAGTTCTACAGTTAAAGAAGTCCTTAACCTCATGATGCACTGGCACGTCTCATCGCTAGTCATCGTGCTTGAAGACAAGCCCACTGGCATAGTCACCAAGACCGACATGTGCTGGAGCTACCAAAATGGCATCTCTCTTGACACACAAATCGGTGATGTCATGCCTTGGACTGCTGGTTTGAAGAAGATTCCGGCAACAGCTGATAAGGATACCGCTGCCAAGTTCTTCGAGAAGCACAACGTGCATCATGCACTCGTCGTAGATTCAAGTGACAAGGTAATTGGGCTTATTAGTGCGCTTGATATTGCCAAGGAGGTGGCAAAAGATGCTCGAGCGTGGCCTTACAACCGACACGAGGATGGAAAGGCACACACTATTGATGCGCACTAACCTTTGCGTTGGAAAAGTAGGTATTCAATACTTGTCACTTGTAGATTTTGTGCATTCATGAATAGAATATAGCTCGATCAAGATACAAGACGAAAGCTTCGGCTCAGTCACATACACAAGCCATTACATAGCATGTGTCTTGTTTATATTTGTAAATATAAATTGAAGTAGATTGACAACGAAAACCATCACCTTTTGCCTAATACTTCTTAAAAAGTAATTGTCTTACAATTATGCATTGTTCCTTCCAGTGTGTTTCACCAACTCCAGGAAGGCGTTGCGTTGCATGCTTCTTAACCATTCATCATAACATGATATACATTTCAGCTTGAGATAGAGTTTCTGTACAGCATCCAATACCTAGTATCAGAACCATTCTCCCAGCGTTTTTCACTGCACTCCGTTTACACATCCCCAGCAACCTCTTGTTCTTCCTTTAGACTGGATAGTTTATCTTCTTCATCAGCATCTGAATTCGCATCAAACTCATCCTCACATCCTATGGGGTTGGCGAGTTTAATTTCCAATAGGTCCTCCATTTCATCCCAAAAGTTAGCACCCATTTCTGGTAGAGTACGGAAAACTTCTTTGGCATACTCTTCGCCAACCTCTTCCTCCTTGAAGAGTGCTTTGGATGCCTTGGGCAGCACAGCATTTGCAGTCGCTGGCTTTTTTGAAGGAGATTCCACCGTCGCCACTTCCTTGTTATCTGCTTCTTTCAAAGAAGCTGCCCTCTTCTTACTGCTTCTAGTCGCCATAGCAAAAAGACTTGAATGTTTCTCTTTCTTGGCACTATGCACTTCATCTGCAACAGCCGAAGCACCTCCTTTTGATGCCTTTCTTGGGGTAGAGTTAGTGTTGATGACACCGAATGCACGGCGGGCCCCATTGCGTTGTTGTGGTTGACTCATGGTCGACATGTTTTGTTTGTTCTTTATATCAAAAGAGTAAATGTTATCGTCTCTACCGATTTTTGCCGTTGCGTTTATGTCAAGAGTACTTCAGTTCTCAATCTATGACGATACAATGCAAGCCTACGACTGGGAGTAATTCAATGGAGTGCTAAGTATTGTCATTCATTGGGGCTGAATTGTACTTCTTCGTGCTTGGAGTTGCAAATGCAATCAGCGATGAAGGGAAGAGTCTAGAGAGGGGTTATGTGTTTCTCACCATTTGAGAACCTGAGTGTTGCCAAAAAACTGACAAACGGGCCATTTTCATTTCTCTTATATGACACAGAAATTGAGAAACTTTCTCGTCTGTGTGAGATATGTAGGTTGAACAGATATGACCTACCTACTTCTCTCTTCTCTATGTTGCATTCTAAAGATTTCTTTTGTGTTCTCTTCGCGAATCTTAATCTTCCTGTCTGCACTTGAACTTAGATTTTCATGCGCTTGCATGCCGTTGGCTACAATAGAGAAAAAAACATCGTTATCTTTAGGTTGCCTTGCCGCCTCAGTCCGCATCATCTCCTTTGTATCAGGTCAACAGCTCCAGCCATAAGTAGTGAACCATGCCATTT
>JALLBH010000780.1:0-11855 GCA_036940005.1 Skeletonema menzelii
TGAAAAAGGTACCCTGGGTACCCAGCTCTCCGGTCAAATCATGTCACCCGTCCTCACAAAACCATGTGCATGTGACCACCATGGCTCCACCATGGACATGATTATCGGTCCTACTTTCGTCTTACCACAGCAGAAATAGATAGCGGTCCAAAGATGGATGATATTTGCATGCCTCCACCACCGAGCAAAATAGACGCATCGTTGTCGTCTGCAGATGTTCGCACTCAAGATGAACGCTCTTCTACGACAGCTGAAAAAGACAACGCACCAGCCGCTCTGAAGCAAACTCGCAGCAATGTTTGGGGTGGTGCTGCGTCCACAGCAGCAGTAGCAGTTGACAGTAACAAACAGAGTTCAAGTGCCACGCTGGCAGAAATCATGGCCGAGCAGGAATCAGACAAAATAAAGGAAGAGAATAATAAATGTACTAGGGTTAAATTTGATGTTGAGAGTGAAGAAGAGCGGATGATGCGGTTGGCAATAGAAGCTTCGTTGCGTGATCAGCAGCATAGTGAAAATGGAACGGCAAAGCAGCAGCCCGAATCAGCGCTAAAGAACTCCAACTTATCTTTTTCAAACAATACTGCTACTGACGACGACATGGACGAAGATATCAAAATGGCAATCGCTTTATCTCTGGCTCCTGCCAACGTGTCTAATGATAGACATGCCCTTCATCAAGACAATCACAATATACCTGATGATAGGAAACCCTCTGCTATTAGTATTGATGCTACTGAAGTTACACGCGATGATAATATGAAGCCGTCTGCTACTGATGAGGATGAATCTGAAAAGCTCGCACGTGCTCTCCACGAGGCTGAAATAGAAGAATACAGTTCGTCCCAGGCAGCGCAGAATGCTGCTGCAGAAGCTGCGTCCTTAGCATTGGCGCTTCAACTTCAACGCGAGGAAGATACACGGCACTTGAAT
Organism: Skeletonema menzelii; assembly: GCA_036940005.1. Taxonomy (NCBI): domain Eukaryota; phylum Bacillariophyta; class Thalassiosirophyceae; order Thalassiosirales; family Thalassiosiraceae; genus Skeletonema; species Skeletonema menzelii. The sequence continues at coordinate 934 of JALLBH010000780.1, forward strand.
AACGTTACAATAGAAAATGCTAATCGAGCAGCTGAACTAAAGCGAGAGGCAATGTGTCGAGGTGACAGTGTTGCAACAACCGGTATTAGAACGGTAAATAGAGACGAGTTCCAAAGAATGCAAGGTGTCAAGTCAACAAAAGGCTATGGGGGTGATAGGATTGCAGATAGAAGAAGAGACGAAGAAAGAGGAATGGGAAAGTTGCTCAGTACTCATTACGCTGTCGATGATTCTGGCGATGCAGGGGGTATGTATCCAAACAATGATGCTGATAGCTACTACTATTATGCAAACGATAGGCTTCAAGAAGACGAAGAAGATGATGGTCATTACGAAGAAGAATACTATGGTATAAAAATGAACTCACAATCTGCGTCATCGAGCTGGCAACGAGTCGACAAGGACACGTTCATCGGGCCGAACAACGAAATAAAGAGCAAACACGATCCAGAGCTGAAGCATAAATCCAATGCAATGAATTTGTTGGATGGTAATGGTACAAAATCAATTGAATTAAGTGATCGCGCATACAATGCATTTCGTCGATCTGAAGCTAGGCAGTCTGGTATGAAGAAAGGTGTGCTTGCACAAGGGCATGGTAGAGCTGAAAATATGAATGCAGCAAAAACTCGTGGCGGTGCGATGGATGGCAGTGTGCGCCTTCAGATTGCTGCTGCCGTGAATATGGGGCTTATTGAGAGGTGCAATGGTGTTGTAAAGGAAGGCAAAGAAGGCCTGGTGTATCACGCAGAGAGTGGACGTAAGGGAATGACAAGTCGTGAATATTCAACGCAAGAGATGGACAGTGATGGTTTTGATGTTGCAGTCAAAGTGTTTAAACGAATATCTGAGTTCCGAAATCGACGCGAATATATCGATGGCGACCCTCGTTATGTAAAGCAAAAGTTCAAAACAAATGATTCGAGAGAGCAGGTTGTTCTGTGGACCGAAAAGGAATACAGAAATTTGCTGCGTGCATGGAGAGGCGGTATTTCCGTCCCAAAACCGATATATCAGACCAACAATATCTTGTTCATGCGGTTTCTTGGAGATGATGGATGGCCGTCGCCTCAGCTTAGAGAAATTGAAATCAAGAAAGGTAGTAGTAGGTGGACAACACTGTATTGTCAGACACTGGTTGCCATCCGAAGGCTCTATCATTGCGCTCGACTTATTCATGGTGATCTAAGTGAGTACAATATCCTTGTCTGTCCAAAATGGCAGGTGGGGAAAGGTCTGTGCCTGTCTTCTAGTGAGAGAACTCGGGACGATAACGATTTACAAGTAGTACTTATTGACTTCGGGCAGGCAGTTGACATTGGGCATTTGAATGCAAATCAGTTTCTTCGGAGAGACATTTCAACCGTGACACATTTTTTTGCTAATCAGGGCATTACTACACTGGCAGAAACTTCTGCATTAGAGTTTGTGGTTGAACTTAGTCGCAGTGGTGTAGAAGAGCTTGAGGATAATGAAGGTGGTGACTATGAAGAGGAAGCAGAAAGTTCAAAGAAAACAAGTAATTGGAGGAACATTGCTGCAACTTGGAATGAAAATAGTGATATGGAAGCTCTACTTGCGAGGCTAAAACTGAAATAAGTAAGAATTTATCTTCCCAAATGAGTTAGAACTTCTGCAATGGATACTTCATCTGAGTCTGGATCTTGCACTTCGTCGCTGCCCCGAATGTTTCTCGACTCGTCGTCTCTTTGGTATGGTAGCCTATATTCATAGTTAACTGAGGGCAAATCAAACTGAGGTTGATAACCCACGACAATAGGACAGATATCCTTCTTTTGCTTCTTTTCCTCTCTGAATGTCATGTCGGTGGCAGTTTCAGGCGTCTGTTCATTTTGCTCCCTGCTTAGTCTCTTTAAAGATAATCGCCTTGAATCATCAATTATGGTCTTGTGTGGCGACAGTTGTCTATTGTTACTTGGAGGTGTAGGAGGGCTCTTCGCTTGCTTGTAATCTGTTATCACACTTGCCTGGGTTAGGATCGATTCACAAGAGAGAGACGTAATTAGTTTCATGTCCTCAATACTCAACATGATTATTTGTCAAAGTTTTTTACCTTCGCTTTGACTGAATGTGCATCTGCGAGCAAGTCTTTGACATGGTTGAGCCAAGCCCCACACGAGTCACTGAATTGAAATTTTGCAATACCAACAGCTTGATGGAAAGCCTGCTCATTCATCTTTACCACTTTCTCGGGAACTCGATTTTGCTGCTCTGCTAGCTCAAGGTTTCTTATCCGGCCATCAACTTGTATCTTTTCTATAAAGGTAGCTTTGCGCTTGGAGACTGCAACCTCGAGTTGTTGAGTCGAGGGAAGGGACGGATGACGAGGTTGCTTGTGAATGTTTCCTCTGTAAAATGCCTGAGTAAATGCATTGATGTACTCCTTGCAGGCTGTATTGAATTCTTGAATGTCTTTCTTGGCTTTGACAAAGAGCTCTTCAATTTCTTGGTCTAGCTGAGCAAGCTCACTCTTGAGTTCCAGTTGCCTGGCTCTTTTGGACACAGAGAAGAAAATAGCAGAAGTGAAAATAGTAGAAGTGTTCATTAGAATCATGTATGCAAACAGAGTTCGAAGCACATCAGTGCCGCCTCAGAAATATACTCACTTTGCAATCTCAAGATCTGCTCCACTCTCTGCTGCTCTTCTTTTGAGTGCAAGAATGTTTGAGCGGTCTTCGATAACTTTTCTAAGGACAATATCAGCGTCATATGTTGATAAGATGCTGATCTGGTGTCGTCTTTCATTGTGCGCGACAATTCTAGGTGATGAATTCTTCGGTAGTGAGTTTAGTGGAGAGTACTGCATTTGATTATTGTGATCTGTGTATATTCATTCTGTTTATATTATTTTATTGTGTGCATTCATTTTATTGATGAGAGAAAATAATACGCATTGTTGACTATTTCTAGAGCAAGCTTATTTGTGTTCGGGTAAAGCTTTCCTGTCAGAATATACTGTTCCCGTGCCAACGGGTTGTCAAGGCAGTCCCACATACCTTTGCGTGAGAACAATTGCCAGCTCTGGCTATAAGTATGAATACACTTCGGTGAGATTTGAGAATCCCCCTTCAAGCTTCAAGCTACGTACGAGAACGAGCCCCTCCTCTTGTCTGGTCTCTGGTCGTGCGGAGGGAGAAAGGGGAAAGAGAAAGGGGAAAGAGAGAGACCACGGTATCTTTCTATTTCTCGTGAGCGAGCTCAACCTCTTTAATTAATATGGTTGACAATGGTTACCAAGAAAGAGATGTAGCTGACAGAGAATGGGCTGTAGAGGCCAGCTTCCGCGTTCAAATTACTGATGGGGTGTGATGATGATGTGTGCTGCGTATCTCCCCACTACCACATACGGCCACCTTACAGTGGGCGCAATAATATGATCGAGTGGACTAATGCAATGTCCAGGTTAGAGTTAGATACATGCTACATGGGTTCCTATAATGGTGATATCATTCATAGTAATGGGAGGAAGTTATGGTGCATCCCCATTGCTAGGACATACCATATCATGATATGGAAATCTCATGCACTCTTTCAGTGTTACAGTTTGAATGACTTCGCTTTGTTGCACGCAGCAGATTATCACAGGAGGATGAGTAGTTTCGGTGGTGGAGAGAACGACACAAGAAGAAGACTACCACGTAACCGCCGGGGCAAGAAGTTGTTTTGCGAATTCCACAGCGAGGCTATTGAAGAGAAAACCCGCTCAAGAGAGCTGGCTTGTGAAATTGTTGGTTTCGAGATATTCCAAACCTAGCACCACACTGACATAGATAGAGCTGGGAAGAAGGCATACCCACAACACCAATGATGCTCCCCTGCTCGTCTCTACGAGTGGTGGCATTGAGCAATACCTCGATGCGGGCTCCCGCTGTCGCCTCTAGAAACTTTAACTAGCCGATTCCACTAACTACTAAAACTACTTGAATAAGGAACGTGGGCACGCCCAGCGGGCTAAGCAGTCTCTTTGCTGTTTCCCCGATTCTGCTTCTGGGCATCGATTTTGAGCCTCAGATTCCGCTCTCTCGACCACAAAAAGACAACTCCGGCGAGCTTTCCGGAACCAACACCAAGATGCAGATGACGGCATAGAGACTAATATACGATGTACGAGAGAGCCAAAATACTCTAGAACCATCTAGTATCGTTGCCGCGACCGTCTGGCGTCACAGAGTTGAGCCGAGCCGCCTAAAATCAGAGAAATCAATTAATTAAGAACATCTACTCTCTGCATCGGAACATGGGAGTCAATGACCTCCTCAACAAGGTGTGTTAGTCTTAGCCGCTCTTGTTCTGGGGATCATTGAACCAAATATAACCGAATTACACCAGATTAGGACAAGACAGGACTGCTAGTTTACATTGCTGCAATTTCTCAGGGGAGCCTGTAAGTTATAGTGTAGGTTCGAGTTCCGCGGGTGCAGGTCCTTTCAACCGGGGCACCTGTGAAACTCGCGCGCATTTCTCGACAGAGCCTTTGACCATTTCCTCCCACAATTCGCCATACTCCTCTGGCTGAGAGCCTCCCAGAATTACCAATGTAAAATGCAGGGGTGTTTGCAATGCGGTAATTCAAGTTGTTTCGGAAACTGCTTGTCTCTACACGTAGCGCGCGAATTGCAGCAACATCGTCAAGCTGATGGAGATTAGGAACGAAAATAGCAATCACGGAATCGGGATTCATGTAAATACGGTTGATCTCATGGTTGTTAGTTACTCCAAAAGTTTCGCTTGAAGTTGCTATCACTCCACCCAAATTGATAATATTGGTTACAAGTACTGAAACGAGAGAACTATGAGAAATATCATGGTTCTGCACCACGTGATCGCTGAGAAGCGCTCTTGCCAATGCTGCAATGTTGCGAATCTCGTGAACAAAGTGCTCCCCAATCATACGCGACCTGATGAAGACATCCTGTAAAGTTTGTGGGAGAGGCGCCCCCATCCAAAACATTCGACAAACACAAAGGAATATAATGAGGGTATTACCAACTTCCTCTCGACGAAGTTGATTGTATGCTGTAATATTGGCCAATGATGCCGCATATTGAGCTTCGGTCTGTGTTGAATATGAGAGAAGGACGTTAGAAGGAAATGGCATGACAAATCATTTGGTCAATTGGTTTTGACGACTGAGTGGAAAGAGAAGAGAGAATCAACTTACGTGTCCAGAGCAAGAAGGAAGTAACAGCAATAGGCTGAGGATGATGAATGTCACCCATGGGATATCGTACAATGATTTCATATTGGCTTGAAATAGATTTGCAATATTGTCCAATGACAGTGGGATGAATTTGAAACAATGACCTATTTTTGCATCAAAATATTTTTAAAATTGATAACTTTGAGTACCTACAGAATGTATACATTACTGATGGAGCTTGACAACCCGAAAATGCTTCCAACTTTGATGTCATGAGTAGGGTGTGTGGTGGCTAGAGATTGTGGTCTATGTAACGTATATTTATGTATGATGCATGTATCTATGATTGTGTATTTCTTTCGCCTTGGCCCCGCCCTTTGCTCATGCGGCTATGGCCTCAACCGATCCCCCCTCTCCTTGCCATCTTACCATGCGTCACGATGGGAAGTAATACCTAACCCAACATTGCCATGAATGATGTTGCCTTAGCTCCAAAACTGGTTGAGCGGATATTGTTTGCTGTGCTTTCTTTCAATGCCCTACAGTATAGGTCAACATCAAAACATACATCAAGCTTGGCTAATGCAACTTGCTCTATACTTCCCATTCTCTCATAGGCCTTGAATCCATATTTCCTTTCTGTGAATTGGTTATGTCTGAAATAGCCATTCATTGTGCACACCCATTTATAGAGAACTTCATACTCTCCGCCATTCCTATTGAGGCTAATGAGGAGAATGGATTGACCATCAATAACAACAGTATCTTCATTACCAAACTTGATCCGATATTCTTCCAACAACTTGAGATTCCTCCAGAATGTTGCATTAAAAGATCTCGATATCGCTTGCAATGATTCAATTGCTTGCTCCTGAGAGAGTCCAGACTTCGATAGATATGCTTCAAACTCAGTATGATTCACAACAGCTGAGATACCATCTTGTTCTTCACTTGCCTTACTCAAAATTCCAGCTAGCAGATACCGAAGACGTCTCCTCTCCTCTCTAGTCTCAAAAGACTGTGACAACTCTTGTACTGATTCAAGTGCTTGTTCTTGAGTGAGTCCAGACTTTGACAGATATTCTCCAAACTCGGAATGGTTCACAACTGCTGAGATGCCATCTCCTTTCAAACCACCTGCTTTATTGAAGACCCACCCTAACGTAAAACAAAGACGGTTCCTCTCTCGGTTCCTCTCTTGCGCTTGTTTCATTTTCAATAACTTCTTGAAAACAGTAGTTGTCTTCTTACATAGCACGATTGCTAACTCATCAATCATTTTCTTCATGTGTACCTCCAAGCTAGAAAGAGTAGCATCCAATGGCATCATAGATGCAATGAATGGCATTCTGGATCCCGCTCTGAACTTCCGCATTCTTTGCATCATAGTTGCAAGGGTAATACCTCTCAATTCATCTAGAACGAAAGAGATAACAACTTTGTTGAATCCTTCCTCAGAAAGAAATTTCGCCACAAACTCCTCTGCTTTCAGATCAGATTTTTCCGCTTCACTATCCAAATGAAGTGCATTAGCATCATCAAGTAGTTTTGCGATAAGGCTATACATTCCCAATTGAATCCCTGCATGCTCATTTCCAAAAATGCTAATAATACTAGATTCGAATTCATCAGGAAAACCATGTACAACACTGAACAAACGGACGATGCTTTCACTCATCAAATTTTTCAACTCGGTCGGATACAGAGTATCATTCTTACAAATGCCCATCATGAGCCCCTGGGGATGAATTCCAAACGATAGTCTACTTCTTGGAGACTTTCTTGGAGATTCAAAGGTTGTTAGATATTTCTCAACTCCAGCGCCCAAACCCCAAATATATTTTGCTGTGAAAGAGCTGCATACTTGCACTTGGGCAACTTTTCTCTTCTCCCCTTGCATGACTTCAGATACTCGTTTTTCTGCCAATCGCAGATGCATCTTCAAAAGACAATAGGGAATTATCATCAGGTCAAAATATGACTCAAGACCAAACATGTTTGCGACATCTTTGTATTGGTCAACCATTTCAGTAGGGCTATCCTTTTTCTGGAGAAGGAATGGGATGAGATCAATGCAAACCATTTTTGAGCTAACATCTACATCACTTCTTCCACCGAATTTCCACTCTTCCATTTTATCCGAGCCATTTGCTACTTCATTGACCAGAAAAGAAAGGAGTTTCTTTTTCATCAAATTGATACAACATTGATCTACCCGACAATAGTCCAGTATGTCATCATCAGATACTTTGCTACCCTCAGGCGCGTAGTGGAGGAAGAAGATAATGACAATACCATAGGAGAACTTGTTGCCCAAGTTGATAAGAGGAATTAGATGTTCAAATCCATTCTCTTTCAAAGCCTTGGCCATTGCATTACCAATGTCTTCACGTTTGGTATTGAATGTTTCTTCCAGTTGTTCTCCAGGAAGTGTCATGTCAACATTATTCTCAAAATGGATCAACTCAGCAATATCCTTCTTCAGACCCGTCAAGATGATGTTGTCAACATGGTTCCGTAGGTGTCTATAGTGCTCAGCAAAAGAACCCTGTATGGTGTCATCCAGTGATTCAACTTCCCTCATGACAGTTTTGAGGATTGGAGCCTTCTTATCTTCTCCTTCATTATCAATCTCGGTTTCAAGTGCACACTCAGTTACAGTAAGACTGATGTCGATGTCATCATCCTCTGCGACTTCATGACTTATCGAATAATTGATATCTTCATCAACCCCTAGTAAATCCTCATCCTCATCCTCATCCTCATCCTCATTCGGAAAGTATTCCACATCTGAACCAGTGTCTTCGGCAGGGGCAGCAGCACTGGTCTTTTTTGTTTCAGATGTTTTTTTCCTTCCCTTTGATGATTTGTTGATCTTCTTCCAACTTTGAGGAACAATGCAACTAATAGTAGATCCTATAGTTTTCGTTGCAGACTTCGCCGCAGTCTTCATCGCATTTCTTGCACTTTGGAGAGGTGTCCTTGGCTTTTGTTTCTTTTGTCGACCGCCTCTACTCACACTTTGGAGAGGTGTCCTTGGCTTTTGTTTCTTTTGTCGACTGCCTCTACTCTCTTGACCAGTGTATATAGCTCTTGCCTTAGATTTGGATTTGAATGTGGATTTGAGGGTGGCATTTCCCTCACCACCTGCTTTAAACATATTATCTAGATTGCTGCTGCTATGATCACTATCAGAATCATTTTCAAACTCCCTCAAATCTGCTTCAATCTCTGCATCTGATCGCTTGCGGGCGGCGTTGTTGCTACTGCTGCCAGCAGCACTACAGGCACTGACATTGCGGTTTGTGCCACTGTTGCTGAGAGGACAGTGGCGATTGTTGTTTTGGTTTTGATCCATTGTTTTTACAACATAGTATTGCGGCGATAGAGATCATTGATAGATCAGGATGGAAGTCTTTTTTTGAGGCTATGAAACTTTTGACTTTTGCCGAGTGCGCCGTCTGTCTGTCTCCGCCAGAAGCCTCCTGCCTCCTGCGCTACCACAACTATCCCACTCCCAACACCGAAACAAAATGGCGAAGTGGCAGACAACAACATCAAATAACCATATTACATCAATGAACACTCCAAGAAAGAAGAAATCCCCCAATAACTCTCAAGAGTCACCTACCAAGTTAGAGCTTCGTCTGTGTAAAACTTTAAAGCATCATCGGCTTACCCCCCATAATGTTAGCAACACACATAACAACACACCTGATATACAACCCGATAATATAATCAGCACAGCAGTAGATATACATCCGGATAATATTATCAGCACAGGAGTATTAGATGGCAGTAATGATAGGCCTGTAAAAGTGAAAAATATTGCATCAAAAATTGCATCAAAAGTTTGTAATGAAAAGAATCGTCAACAAAAAAAAATAAGTGACCTTCTAATGGCTGATGCCGAAATGTTTAGTTACGAGTTAATGTTGGCTGTTTACCAGAAGTCGGGTGAGAAGATTGAAATGGAGCAAATTCCAGAAGATGAAACTCTTTATGGGTATCTCACCAATAAGGGTGTTATATCCACTGAGTTCGTGGGTCCAAACAAGTCCGAGGTTATAGCAATCATTCTCCCTTGGTGTTGGTATGATGGACTACGAACAAGAACGCAATGGGATGATAAGAAAGAGAGGGATTACAAGAGGGAAATGAACCAATCCACAGGCTCTCATGCAAAGAGCTTGCGACTTGTGTTAAATCAGAATATGAAGGAAGCTCATCGTGATCAAAACATGATGGCCGAGTACTACAGTAACAAATTCATCACTTATGGTGATTACGAAGATAGGCCGTCTGCTTTTCCCATCAAGTTTGAAGTGAAGGATACAAGTGTTATTGCTGACTATCTGGTTCCGGGATTTATTAACTGCACCTCATACAGATATGATGTAGAAGATAACAAACCCATGCCACATCGTTTGTTCTGGAATGGTGAGAGAGTGAACACAGCCAATCTGAAGTATGTGAGATTAATGGATGTACAGGGCAAGTATGTTATTATCGATGTAGCAAAGAACAAAGAAGACAAGCAACTTGTGATCGATACCACAGGCTTGAGGGGTGAGAGAGTTGCATTTTATCGTGTTGGCGATTTCCTTACTCTCAATGAAATCGATTGTATCATCAGGACCTGTGAGACATACCAGCATGCTATCCCGACGTTTGTTTTAATTTGCGTCAAGTATAGACATCATCAACTTCTTAAGAATTATCAGCAGTTGCAATTGGAAAAGAAGAAGAAGAAGAAGGAAATTGATGAAGCGGATGGAATAGTTCAAGTTGCTACAGAGTTCATACAGGCATTACGTGTGGTTTTGTGTGAAAACTATCGCATGTTTTCTATTGCTGAATTTGTTAGGCTTAGTTGGGTGACTTGGAGTTCCTTTGATGCTAGATACGACAAGATGTTCACTGAGTCTGGAAGTAAATGGCGAAAGAATGCAAGGAGAAGAGCAACAAGGCATGTTGTAGATCGCGGGACTAAGGAAAAAATGTGTGAGGATATCAGACAACTCGACTACACTATCATCCTATCCATTACACAGCAAGGTACAGATGAATCTATCCTCAGAATGTTCCAATGCATCAGTTATAAGTTTGACTCACTCCAGTCTTATCTCAAGCCGTTGGAGAAGATGTCCTTTGATGAGTACTTCGAAGTGATGGTCGAGATCTGCCGCCCCTCTTGTGGTATGTATGTCACTCGAGCGCTTACAATGCTATCAATCTTCGTTGTTTCTGCTATATTGTTTGAAGGTAAAGTTCCTACTGAATCTATTGATATCTTATCATTCTGGCAAGTCCATGAAAAGAAGAGTAACTTGATTCGTAATTGCGTCAGCGGAGTTTATGATGGTGTCGGGTGTGATGCCCATGTGATCAAATTCCTTGGAGCTTGTGCTGCACTGAAGAGTGCGATGGGGTTGAGCACTGAGGATGTTTATCTTCTTGGGAAGAAAATACCAAAAGACCCAGGTGCTTATCTGAACGAACTCGTTGGTGAATGTGGGCAGTCTTACAATGCTCGGAAAGATGAAAGTGATCTACGATGGGGAAAGTGGAAATCACTGTTGAAAAAGGTATCATCACAAAGAGAGGACTTTAAGAAAATCATTGATGTATGGCTACCAGATTGGGATAATGAAGTTGATGTGTTGCATCTGCAAAGTATACGCTGAAGGAACTAAAGAAAAAATCATGTGGCAGGATGTCAGGGCCGAGTTGAAGAAGCTGAGAGAGGAATTGAAGGAAG
>JALLBH010000781.1:0-11842 GCA_036940005.1 Skeletonema menzelii
TGGTTGTTTTGACGAGTTTTGTGAGTTTTACTAGCTTTCCACTAGCTAAAAATTTCTCGCCAATTATTTTAGTTCGCCAATTAATTAGCAAAGTCCATGAGTGCGTGATCGATGATCGATCTTCGATTCTGCAAAATTTGGTTGCGGCTTGTTGCGGCGTTTTGCTCGGAGCTTCAATCAACACGTAGTGCGTCACTACGTCCCAAAAATAAAAGTTCCTAAAAATTAAGTACGATACATACTGAGACAAATAATGTTGTGTTACATAAGTACATACATAGAGCTGAGCTTCCTGCTAAGAGAGAGAGAGCTGCGCTCTTTGTCGTTCCGTTAGATGGACAGCACCTATTGCTTTTATCCGGAGGAAAAATTGAACTACGTAACTACCTACAATAGTAATCGTTTGTCACCGGAGTAAGTAGAAGTAGAAATAGTTGTTCTGCATCAGATGTCAAATAACTTGAGCCTTGAGTTGGCAATCAGTTTCACTAAAATAACTTCATATCTGTATCAAATCTACACCAAGAGAAAGTTTTGTACTGTTGGCAAAAGACTTGTCAACAAACGTGATTGTGATTTCTGCATGATCTTGATCGCATCTTTCTCTTGAAACTGACATCTCACAACTCGATAACGCAGCATCTGCCAAGATCAGGCTCATTAGAATGTTTCTTCGTGCTTCCAGCATGGGCTGATAGCAAGAATGTCCAAGCTATGCCAGCAAGAGATAAAAATGGTATTTGCAATTCTGTTGGGACGTAGAAAAATTGAACAAATTGAACAGGAATCCCAAAGAGGAGGTTTCTTTTCATGAGCGGCACAAAATTTAGTTTTGCCCGGTCTAAACCTTCTTCAAAATTTAGCCTTTGCATATAACCAGTAAAGGTGAAGAAGAGTGGATAATACAAGAATGGCACCATGATGAGTTGACTTGCAAGTGATCTTTCCATGGAAGCGAGTATTGATAAGTTGTTTTCGAATAGCCGCCCGGCCCCTATTGCACCAGCTACCACCAACAAATACTGGCCTCGGCACAACCTGACGATACTTGGAAACACCCAATGTTGTACTACCCGATATATTGAATCAAATGCTGCAAATGATGCTCCACGAGAAGGATCATAGTCATCGTCTTCTCTCCATTGTGCGAGAGCATCTCCAGCTGTCGCAAGAGCTGCACCAGTCGTCATTTTCGTGATTAAAGGGTATGATGATAAACTAGACATGTACATCTGAAAGACAGTTGTAGAAGATTAGTATCAACATCAGCATCATGTGTGGAATGGATGCTCCTCGCGAGTCGTATGGATAATATTATCATCATTCCAGCTATGATGATTATGAGGTGTAACCTCTTAAGCTTTTTCAAGCTTGTGACTGCGCACAATGTGTTCCTCTTTTGGCGAGATAGCCATGGTGACAATGATGAAGTGCCTCCATCGTGGTGGTCCTTATATTTCGAGTAAGAGACTTCAAGTCGTAAAAGTTGAGGGCGAGATGACAGTTTCGATGATGATGACTTTGAACCAGTACCAGTCCGTCTATGATGGAGTCGCCGCCGCCGACTGCCACCGTCTTCACTGCTGAACTCTCCGTAGTGTTGGTGATTACACATTTGTCTTGTGCCGACGGCGATACTTCACACGCCTTCCAAATTGCACGAGACAGGGTAAGGCGTAGTAAGTGACAAACTCACATGGATTGGGTCACATACCTCTCTAGAGAGAGAGAGGGTCGTGAAGGTTGTTGCTTTGTTGGCTTGCTACTTGATGCACAGCTTGGTAGCGTAGATAAGAATAATCAATTACTACGTCATCAAACGCTCTCCTTCCTCTGCCGACCTCCCCTTGCGGCAGTACCAGTACCCGATCGATGCCGATGTGGTGTTTCGTGTTTCCCTCTGCTTGGAGTTGATTGTGATCGGAGGAATTTGTAGCGAAGTGTAGTAGTCGGCTTCACTTTCAATGATCACTACCATAAAGTAAAGCACGATTGATCACTCACAAGAAATTCAATTAGGCATCAAGATTGAACTTGAAAAATATTTAGATCATTAGATATATTTCCAGCAGAATTATCCAAGCCAAAAAGCCATGATTTAGATATAGATATAGATATTGCCAATTCGCTTCACAATGTCAGGCCAAACTTCTTCCTTTTCTTTGCATTCAACTGAATATCTTTCATATCCTGTCTTGTGGTAGCCATCTACTACCGATACCAATTGTGACATACCACGGACAAACTTATATAATATGGAGAGTTGTCTGCACTTGAATGCCCAAGTTCAAGTTCAAGTTGACTCGTTCACTTTGCACAGGCACAGGTGTGACTTGGCCTTTTCAAGCCATGCGACTAGTAGAGGAAGACACTTAGTGCCGCCTTCAACAATCAATTCAAAGGAGAGCATAGAGGAGGGTGACGATCATTTATCATTTGTGGGGCACTCGGAGATGTTATCTCGATTTGACATCTTCGGTGATGGTTTTCAGTTCAAAGACAGTCACGAATCTGAAGTTCTGCGTGACGTCATAAAGTGTGACCAGTGTTAGAGGAGGCTTTCCTCCCGTGACCGTGAAGTGACCAGTTTTGCACCCTCCCGTGACAAGTTTTGCACCCTCCGTGACCAGTTTTGTAAGCACCAACACAAAAACGTTGCCTCTCTCCGCTCTCTCTCTCTCTCTCTCTCTCTCTCTCTCTCTGTGTCTCTGAGAGTGTACATAGTGAGCGAGCTGCCATCAATCTTCCTTCATGGACCCGCTGTTTCAGTTTATGCGGTGGCATCTTACTATCGCCGAGAGAGAAAGAGAGGTAACAACATACGTAAAAGTCTGTTTCACAATGGCATACAAACCAGAAGTTCTCGGCGTAGATGAACAAAGCAACATTGAGAAGGCCGTCGTTGTAGAGTGTGAAAAAGAATTGGACAGTGAAGACAATCACAACAGCAACAACAATCGTCTTGAAAACTCGACGCCAACCACCAAAAAACATCTCATCACATTACTAGTTTTCTCCGCACTAACGTCTCTCTTTTACGATACGTCATATCTCCCACTACTGGCAATCATCCACCCCACATTCTACCTGGCCTATTGTCATAGATGTCAATCACGCGGACATACATTGGTGCAAAAAGTATATGTTGGGAGGATTACTGCTTTGTCTCTCCCGAGCCATACCGGGTAGTGATTACTTCTACGATGATAGTCGTATTCTTGCATATGTGACTGTTTTGGTCCTGATGATTTTCTTGAATGGGTTGACTATGACTATGGGTGTGTTACAGTCGTCAATTTGGGTTGATATTGAACGATATTATGGCGATAAATTGGTACCAGGAGCATCGGAGTCAGGTTGTGGTGGCGATGGTGAAGAGGATGAGAATTCACCTTTATTTCCTCCTTCTTCTTCGAGCAACAACAATATTGAAGGTGACGATGCAGAAGCAACAAAATCTCCTCCTCCTTTGAAGCAGCGGCCGTAGTCTTTTCTGTATACCACATATGCATCACCATTGGCCTCTCCCATCCTTTACACGACACTCTACCAACTATTATTTCGATTTTCTCCCATAGGAGGAGCCGGTAACCCGGCAATGGGTTTAGCACAAGTTAATGGATTACGTCAGGTTGTGAGCCTATTTGGAGAGATTTACTTGGTCTTTTGGATTGGATGGTTGGCTTCTGTTGTTGTGGGTGTGGGTTTCGTCTTGGGAGAAGGTGGTTGGTTGGATACCTTGAATGAGAGGATTGTAGTCGGTCTTAGTTCATGTTTCTACAAACAAGATGGGAGAAGAAGAATAAGGAGTCAACCAATTCGGAGAGAGATGAACCATGTAGCGATATGTCACGCTTCTACGTTTGGTATCGTTACATTGTTTATGTTTCTGTATGGGTCGGTGAGGGAGCTTGTCGGAAGAGGAATTTATCTTCAAAGCATTATAAATTGGTCAGCTACTCAAGCAGGAAACTCTCCATTGCAAGTCTCGTGTCTCACATACCGGGACGACATCCAATCATTAATTGATCGCACCAACGAGAGATTGATCGCCGGAGATGATATTATCATGTGGTCTGAAGGAGCAGGGAGAGATGAAGTGATAACGCCAGATATGTTTGAATGGAATACAGAAAACGCTGGTGCCGCAATTGTGCCAGCCTACTACTTCCAGGCCGAAAACACAAGCCTTTGGTGGTACAATTCAATGGCTATGTTTCAAAGCGGACAAGTGGTTTCAACTTACTACAAAAATCATCCAGTGCCTATCATGGAGGAGGGTGTTCTCGCAGGCCCAATCATTCCTCAAACTACCTCAGTCGCATTCACTCCGAAAATGTCAAGTTTGTCATACAATGATTTCAGACAAGAGGTTAGTCTAAAGACTTCAATGGCCATTTGTTTTGATTTTGACTTTCCGTATCTCTTCCATGACGTTAGCAACGCGGACATCGTGCTAGGAGCAAGTCAATATTGGGACTCAATTGGGTTCATGTTTTGGGAGCACAACATCTTCCGAGCCATTGAGAATGGATTTACAGTCATCAAATGCTCTGAGGATGGCATAACAGGAGCAGTAGATCCATACGGAAGAGTATTAGCAGCTGTTCCTACGTCTGGAAACGAAACGCATTTAATGGAAGTGCCAGTCGAAAGTGGAGTAGTCACCTTGTATGGTGCTGGTGGTTGGATGTTCGGTTGGGTTTGCACGTTTTTTAGCCCTCTGATGTTGCTACTCGTCATTTGGGAGAAGATTAGGCAAAAGAGGGTCTCTCCACCAAATGATGCAGTAGCAGTAGAGAAATCAAAACAAGTCATTCAACATCACCAGCTGAATTAACTTAGTCCATGATATATTATAGTCAATTTACTTCACAATGTTAGATCAAACTTCCTTTTCTTCGCATTCAACTGAATATCGTTCGTATTCTGCCTGCGGTAGCCATCTACTACCAATTGTGGCATACCGCGAACAAACTTGTATACTGCCGAGATTTGTCGACACTGGAACGAATCAGTTGAAAGGTATCCCTCGACCTTTTCAAGCCACGCGACTACTAGAGGAAGGAACTTCATTTTCCATTGTAACAAAGGCGTGACATCGATGTCAGGATGGCTGTCGAGAATCTTGCAGATGGCAGCAGCTAGATTGTCAGATTTGTTCCACTGCAAATGTTGTACGATATCCTGAGGAGTGCTACTATGAAATCCACGGCCTACCGCTATCCCCGCAAGTGTGTGGTTGGAGAGGTAGGTGTTGTTCACGCTAGAAGTATCGCAAAGCAGCCTAGAGAAAGAGGCCCAGCCCCTTGACGTGATACCTGAGACGTCGTAATCGAGATACAAATTTTTCAGTGATTTGTTCCCAATCAGTCCATATGACAAGACTGCTGCCCCATCATCGTTTAGACGTATACCATAGAGGCTCAGGGTGCACAAGGAACAGTGTTCGGCTTGGAACAATGACGACAAAGATACCAATCCTTTTGCTGTAATTGAACGATTGAATGAAAGACATAAAAATGTCAGGCTGCAACAGCTTGCCATGCCCTCGACGAAACATTGAAGCCCTTCGTCAGTAATGGAACTGTCGCTGAGATTCAGCGATTGCATACTCGTTGATCTCCGCACCAATGCACCCAGAGATCGTAGCCCCGAAACCGACTCCCCGAGCATATTTATATTTTTGGAAAGATCTAACACTTCAAGATTACAATTGACCAAGGCTCCCACCAAAGCTTGTAAGCCTTGTTCACCGATAGAGTTGCCACAAAGGATCAGTTTTTTCAGTGATAGGAGGCTTGCTAGTCCAGGCGCTAATATGCTCACTCCATCATCATCAATATTCATTCGATCTAGATAAAGTTGTTCCAATCGGCAGTTGTCAGATTGGAAGAGAGAGGACAAAGACCTCGATCCTTCTTCCGTGATCATGTAATTCCCATTCCCATACAGTCTCAACGATGTGAGATTGTGACAGCTTCTCAACCCTGCTACCAATGCACGTAGCCCTTCATCGCCAATGTCGTCATGGTCATGATCAAAGAACACAAAGACAAGCTTCCTCAAACTCGAGCAACCCTCTAACGTGTTTCCCAATGCTGTGTAGCCATCTCTGCTTATATTGTAGCCACCCTACAACATCAGTTCTTCTATTTGAGGTTGTGATCTCAATGCTGTGACAATTTGTGTGAAACCCTCATCATCAAGATCGGTCTCATCGAATTCGAGACGCTTCAAAGAGCTTTGTTGGCCTAACAGCAATGCAATGTTGCGAGCACACTGCATCCCAATATCGAAGCCAAAGAAGTTGAGAACACGGAGACTGTCGTTATTTCTCATGAAAGGGAACAAGCTCCGGAATCTCTCCCCAAGATCGATGCCAATCTCAAGAGTTTGAATCGATCGGTTGTGTCCAAGCCCTCTGACGAATGCATCTATGTTGATATTTTCTGGGAAGCTGTCAATGAAGAGAGTTTCTAACTGTTTGCTCCTACCAACAAAGTAACCCAACCATCCCAAGTCGTCACCTTCTCTGACAACAAAATCGCCCACATCATCATGTGAAGTGGTAATACAAATGTAGCCAACCACAGAATCATTATCGCGAAGACTCGCTAGAATATCTGCGTTCCATCCGTCCGAAGTGATGTCCCCCAATTTTACGTCTTTCGCACGCGCCTTGTAATACTCGTTGTCGTCATGAACTTCCATCGTGATTGTCTGATAAACAAGTAGAATGAGGCATTATAATAGATAATAGTTAGTGTCGTGTAATTCCATAAAAAAGAACCGCCGACAATAGTGTTTGCAGCATCATTTTTTCGATGTCATGACACTCGGAAGATTGCTCGCTCGGTCCGGGACTTCACACGACACGTCGCCGCCACACCATCATGACACCGCCGCCGAGTTAAAGTCACCTCATAAAGTTCTTGATGATTCACGCTGCAGCCATCTTTATTACTCACCGACTCTACTCCTTGGCCGGAAGGGTTGATAGTATGCTCTTTGCTCTCTCCCAAAAACAGCATCGAGCGAGAGGGAAGCGAAGATTAGGGCGCAAGCCCGCTGAACCCCAAAGAGAAGCAGAATTAAAGAGCTTTGTTGCGTTGCCTGGTACCATACTTGGGAAGAAGAATTGCCACTTCATCAAAAGCTCCCGTCCATGGTGCTGCAGACAAACTTCACATTTTATCTAGCTCTAGTCCTATCATAACTACTATGTTAAATCTACTTTTAGCGGTGCTTCAGCTTCAGAAATGTGAATCTTCTTCACCTCTTGTTATCTTTTATCCGCATAGGATTCAAGTTTGTCCTTTACTTCTCTTGCCAAACTTGTCGATTGTCCCTGTCGCCCACCTCCTCCCCGTGATGGATTAGGATGAGCATTCTTCAACGACGGGCCGGCTCTCATACTACCAAACTTTCTCAGCTCTGGACCATTGCCATACTTGAGATAATCCGCATGTTTCTTTGCCTTGATGAGAGGTGTCTCCTCATCGTTGATACTGCTTGCTCCTCCTCCTCCTCCTCCTCCTCGATCCTTTCTACGTTGCTTCAAATTCTTTCGAATCATGGGTGTGTTAATTGGAGTCTTAACTGCCTCGGCAGCTGCTTCTTCGACAGCAGCAACCCAATTCTTCACCGGTGGTAAAAGATTCACAATAACACCAAACATGGCAATAGCCTCCAATAGCCAAAAGTAATTGACAACCTTGGCCGATGCATAGTCACTCAACTTATGTATATGTGCCAACCCCTTGGCATTTAAGAACCACGATCGACAGGCATTGTACAGATAGATGCAAAACACATTAGGTGCTCCACCCACCATGAATAAATTGGCAGCAGATGCCAATGACTTCTTCTTGGCTGGTGCCACAGTGAATGCCACCTCATATGCTGCCGACACTGCAAATATCTCTCCAATACCAATCAAGAAGTAGGGGAATGACTGCCACAGAATAGATATTGCTTCACCTCGTTCTTCGTACACGCGATGGATCTGATAATCGGTGATAATGGCACATCCAACCGCTGCTGCTCCAAACGCAGACCCAATGGCAAATTTGTACGTTGTTGGAATTTTAATCTGCCTTCGATTTAATTCAGGATAGATAATATTCCCAATGATGTATCCGAATGCCAAGACACTAATGGCATCGGCATTATTCATCATTGGTGCATCTATCATCCCCCATGACTTCATGACACTCCCCTGAACGATAAATGATGTTGCCATTTGTGCATAGGCAATGTTGAACGGTATGACGAGACTTGAGAGTAATAACACGGTTCCAATTCCAACCTTGTCTGCTGGACCGTTGTGACTAGATTGTTGTAACAATTGCTGCTGTTCCTTCATCTTGTCCCTCTGACTCCTACTACTACTACTACGTCCGCCACCACCACCCTCACCACCAAAAACAACCTCCCTCATCCAATACCCAACATCATACCGTGGCACAGGCTTCACATACCTCCGTCCACCCAACAAAAACAACGATACACCCACCACCAACACAATCACCGGTATACAATACGCCCACGTAACATCCCACTGTGCCACAATCGGAACAACGACTCCACCCGTCAATGCACCAATATTAATACACATGTAAAAATTGACATAGTATCGTTCAATCAAACTCGATTGCAAAATTGGATGGAATTGTTTGGCACCAAACACATTGACACATGCCTTGACTGTTCCTGTCCCAATGGGCCATAATACCAATAATCCCCATTGAATCGCTTTTACATTAAATTCCATCAGTCCCAAAATAGTATTGGGTAATGTCGTAAGTGCAATCAGTACCAATCCAGGAATGTAGCACAGACAACACCCCATAATAATTGTTGTATATTCTCCCAATAAGTTATCAGCCAGCATTGCCCCCAAGAAGGGAGTTGTATATGCCACTGCAGTGGATATACTGACATAACTTGATGCCTGTATGGATGTCATATCGGCATTCCACTCTTCATTGTATTCTCCAGTCAAGTAGGCAGTAGTGGTGTAATTTATCCCATAGAAGGAGAATCGTTCGAGCATTTCAACTAGTAGGATTAGAATGACAGATTGCATCATTGGGTTGAGGTAGTACGTGTAGGTGTGTCCGGAGGGGGCGATGTGGAGGAGGGGGCGGTGGGGGTTGGTGGATTTGAGTTCGGGTGGAAGGGAGGTGAGGTGGGAGGGATGTGAGATTGCAGTTAGATGAAGGGTGTTTGGTACTGCCGGACTGCTGCTGTTGTTGTTATTATTATTGCCGTGACTGGAAGATGTGCTCATTGCTGGAGAGGAGGGGATGGAGGAGTAATCATTGCTATTATTATTGGAGGAGGGTGTTGGTGATGGTGAGATTAGACGGTTGGGATGTGGTCGAGGTGGTTGTTGGATTTGTGTCATGGGCAAAGAAGAAGGAGCAGCAGCACCGGTGCTGCTGGTGTTGTCATCGCTGCTGCGGCGACTGCTGCTTCGACTGCCACTGGGATTGCCCATGCTGCTGTCTTTTTGTTGAATCTGTTAGGTAGGATAGGTGGTGCTATCCTCTCTCTCTCTCTCTCGGCGTAGGAAGGAGGTTCGGTGACTCGCAACTCGCAAGTGCAACCGTTAGTTGGCGGGAGATGACGCTCTGAAATACTGGTTCCTACGTATGTATTTATCGTACCCTTGAACTCAAAAAGCGTCTCTCAAATCTCAAAACTGCTCAAAAACAGAGTTCTGTAGAGATGATATTAATAGACCACTGCCCGTCAATCTCTTGCCAAGGACGCTCGGTGAGTAACGAAGCGGGTCCACGATGAAATGAATTCTTCAGTAGAGGTGTCATCATAGCATCATGACCGCAGTGATGTGCCATGTAAAGCTCAGAGCGAATCTTCGTCCGGATTGTCTGGACACCCAGAAAAAAATGATGCGCCTGTTCACCGCCACCGCACAAGCAATGCGGATCTAATTGAAGAGTGGTCTTCACAAATTCCTCCAAGCAGAGGGAAACATCTCATCGGGTATCATCATCTCATGGCGGAAAGATCCTTTCCTAAAGATGTCGGCTTCGTATGGCTTGTGGAAGAAATGCATCTGACTTCGGGTAGCACCATTTACTCGTTTCACCTGATTACCACTCCCTATGACCTCTAAATCATAAACAAAGCCATCATCCTGATTTTTTTGATAAGGCCGACGTGCTCTAATTCGATGTATTTTACGCTCTCCATTCCTAGCGTCGGTATGAAACCCATCAATAGTGGTATACATACTCGCACCCTCCTCGTGCGTTTTTAACGGAAGGTCAAGATTCGTATTCAGGTCATGTGGTGATACATAGTCCTCGTCAGGTTTCCAAGCCTTGACATGGTCATTCCAAGCCTCCTCCCACTCTCTGCCATAGTCAACCAGCACTTCTTCTCCATCTTGTATATCTCTCAATGCGACATATTCAAACATGAGATTGGTAGTCCACACCGAATCAAAGAAAGAAACTGGTTCATTCAACCAACTTGAATTGTGATATCGTTTATCATTCTCCATCCACTGTATCTTGACATTTGGATCTTTTCCATCATGATTGATGAACGGAGTTCCATGACTATATGGACACAGTAGCAAAGAAGACGATGAATGTCCCCAACAATAATTCAGTAAGAGCTGCTGTCCAATTGGTTTGGATGGGTCTCGTGTCTCTCCATCATCCGAGTCAGCATACATTATAAGAATGTCTCTATCTGGAATATGTATCAGTGGAGCAGACGATACAACTGTCCCCTTTGGTAAAAATCGTGTGGCAAAGGCACCCCTTCCAGCATGTGGTATTGTCGAATTCTTTGGTTGGATGTGATCCAGACATTTGCCATGTTGTTCTAGATATTCCAATGAGTGGATGGCCTGTTCTTCTTCGGTTTGTGTAATTCCAACATCTATGGCGCGGATTGCTGCATCATAAGTTTTGGGAAGGGCGGCGAGAGGACGTGATTTGTAGGGAGAGTTGATGATCATGGTCCATATGTCTGCTTGGACTTCATTACCAACGCTCAAACTCTGAAAAAGCAAACCAACTTTCTTCACAAACTCTTCACCAACCTCAAAATCCTCCCCGGCCGGAATCAACCCCATATAATTCTCTCTCGTCACAAACCAATTCTCTCCATAACTAACAAACAATTCCCCTCCCGCTCGGATATCCTCGGAGGCATGTGCCAATCGATTATAATGTCCGGTGAATGCACCTGCCCCCGGAGAATTGCGGGGTGTAATTCCTACAGTATCATAGTCACATTTCGATTCTTCCACGTTGATCATCCAAAAATGACAATTGGGCAGAGCACCATACCCCCATGACAACCCTGAAGTTTGATCCGCCTCATAATCCATCACATCTCCCAATGATGAGGGACTCCACGAATATTCACTGGGGAGCCAGTGATAATCTTCCGCATTGTGAGATCCGGCATTGTGAAAGTCTAAATCGGAAATGGGGATGGCGGCATCTCCACCACCGGGGAGGAGTGCGCCGGAGGGGAGTGCGATGGAGGTGAATACTCCTAGGCCGGCGTTGGGGATTGTGGAGGGGGCTAGGTAGAGTGTGCATTTGGGAGTGATGTTGTTGTTGTTGGTCATGTTGTGATTTTTTTAGACAAATCGGGCATAGGCAGTGTACAACACCGACTTCTTGCTGCTGCGCCTTGTTAAGATGGTAATTGCGGATTACGAAGCCTTGTTATTCTTTACTACAACATCATCAAGATACACTTCTCATCATCCTCATCTAGCTTGCTTTATTATGTTGTTTGTTGTTTGTTGTTTGTTGTTTGTTGTTTGTTGTTTGTTGTTTGTTGT
>JALLBH010000782.1:0-11964 GCA_036940005.1 Skeletonema menzelii
TTTAAGAGGTGTAGATAAAAGAGGGTTATTGTTTTGGACGCCAAGCTGGGGGAAAGTATTCGAATTTTCATCCACATCGCCATCCACATCGCTTCCCCTTCCCATCGGCATGAACAATGAACATGCGTGTTGGGAAATGATAGATAGGTAATAAGAGTATGAATACATTTGGTCTACATAATGGTTAAGGGATACGGTTCTACGAATAGTAGCGATGAACCACCACCACCGATAACGCCACCGCGCGGAAACATCGGCGCTTCTTCCTACAAAACTCCAACGCGAACCGGCCGATCTCTTCCTCGGAACCAAAGCAACAGCGCTGAAACTACACGCACGCAAGAATCAGATCCGCTGCTTGGAGAAAAGCTGCTAATAAGTGATGTTGACGATGTCAAGGTTGATTTGTCGAAATCGTTGCAGCGACGTAGTGCTCCAGATCTGGGCCGTGGAATAACCCCCAAAACGAAGAGCTCGACGGAAGATTCTCTCATAGGAAACAGTGTGATCATCAATGATGATATGGACACACTTGCATACTCTTATGAACATGATGATAGTACATTTAAACATTTCTTAGAGGAAGTAGAAGGACAAAGACGAGGATTCCTCGTTAGATTTTTTGGCTCGGATCCAGTACTACCATTGGTTTGTCTCGGATTGGTAGTGGGCATCGCCATATGTGCCATTCCTGCATTTTTATACGTCCAATATCACCACCACCATCATCAAGATGTGCATATTATCGTGTCTGATGATACTGCAGCGGACACGACGTCTGCTCCTCACTCTGCACTATGGGGTGGCGTTCCTTATCAAAAGATCAGTCGAGCAGCATACGGGGATCCTGTCTCCAACTTTTTGGATGAGTCTCTTTTTCACCCGTCACTACTATACGATGGAGAAGGTATTGCCATAACAAGAGCTAAATCATCCGTGACGGTACAGAATACAGATGAAACGACGCACTCGACAATAGGGGGCAAAGATAAGAGGAGGACATTAGCTACTCCGTCATTGAAACCATTTCTGCGGTTTCCCTTCCCGACTGGAGCATTCTGGACAAACTTGGTTCTTCTTCCTCAAACTGATGATGGAAAGCCAAAACAGAGCACAAAATATCAATCTTCTTATCCAATTGTAGCGTACCCATACTCATTTCAATGGTCACCGCTTGGAAAGTTGCAGGTGTCGTATTCGGCTTTGAGGCGTAAAATACAATCCAATAGCATCCAAGATGAATTCGCTCCAGACATATCAATTGGTTCGGTGGACGAGATTCATACTCGCCATGTTGTAAAGTACGACAGTTTAAGTGTCACTTTACGATACTATGGTGACGCAAAAGAAATGTCGGGGAAAGAAAACTCAACCAATTTGGATGAATTGAAGCATTGGGATACCTACATAGTGCAGGGATCACCGTACGTTACTGCTCGATACTATGGACTTCGTCCTGAATTGACCGCTCTTTCGGACTTTTCTGATATTGCATGCATAACGACGATGAACACAGAAGAAGAACGAGTGACTACTGAACCGCAGAAATCTAATTCGACGCACCCAAATCGAAGAAGAATGAGCATTTTCTCGCTATCATCACCGGAAGGGACGGGCTCAAGCAGCAAAAGGTTTGGCGTATGTGGCCTATCAGAGGACTCTAATCGACAAAAGAAAATTATCACTGGAGTGCAGTTTGTGGTTACAACCCAAGAAGGGTTGATGTGGCTCGTATTTGCGTCAGAACCCATTACGTTCGAGTTCGACCAAGCAGCAAGACGAAACATCAAAACTTCTAAGCCATTTCAGGGCGTAATTCGTTTGGCACTCGTGCCGCCTCCGGCTAAAGGTTTATCAGCAGGCTCAAATGTAAATGCTTCGGCGCCACTGGACAAGGAAAAGCTTGCTTCTTCTTCTGGAGTCAAACGTCTCATTTATCACGCTGGTACGTTTCCGGTAGGAGGCGCAGTAAATTGGAGCTTTCGCTATGGGTCGCGTGCCCCTCTTGCGTCATCAATCACATACGATCGAAGGAAGTTACGTCGCTTATCCTCATCTACGAAGGAAAACAACATCGGGAGCGTTACATTCACGTTCGACACGATGCATATGTCTTCACTGGAATCTACATCTATCAGTGCCCAAATGGAGTTGTTAATGTTGTCTCTACCGCATCATGCTGCATCTATCTCGTCGGCGGACAAAATACTTTTTAAGCCAAAAGACTTTGATTTATTTTTCCGGTGTATAAAAGGAAGAATGGTTCCAGTTGTTGGTAACTCCTGGACATATGAGGAAAAATTGACATCTATTGGCTTCGATGACGAGACATCCATCGGTGGAATTCAAAATCCTGGCCTCTCTCTTTCGACTATGGACCAGTCTATTCGCGATCTGATACTGCAAACTGTCGATTCAGATCTGAAAATCAATATGCCTGTGCTTGACAGTGGTGCGTACGGATTCGGGAAAGGCGTTGCAAGGCTAGCACAGTTGGCGCTGATTGCAGATTCCATCGAAGGAGCGAATGGCCATGTAAAGAACGTGACAAATTCAAAACCTGGAGGCCATGATTCAACGTCGCGGAGAGCTTATGCCCTTTTAGAGAAACATTTGACAATGTGGTTAGTTGGGGATGGTAGTGACCGACGGTTATTTTTCGACGTTGATTTGGGCGGTATCGTCTCAAAAGACGGGCTAAAAGATGTGTTTAGTGATTTCGGTAACG
The DNA here is from genome assembly GCA_036940005.1 of Skeletonema menzelii. NCBI lineage: Eukaryota > Bacillariophyta > Thalassiosirophyceae > Thalassiosirales > Thalassiosiraceae > Skeletonema > Skeletonema menzelii. The sequence continues at coordinate 2,729 of JALLBH010000782.1, forward strand.
TCCGTTACAATGGTAAGAACAAGTGACCTGAAATCAATTCGAATTGATTCACTTGATGAGCAATCGTTCTAACAGATTTGTCTTTCTTCGTCAGATCATCATTTTCATTATGGATACGTCCTTTACGCTGCTGCTATACTCGGTAGAGCGAATCCGAAGTTCATAACCCAATATGGATCCTACGTTGATTCACTCTTTTACGACGTTGCTCATAATTCAAGTGCTGTAATGAATCTTGGTAGCAAAAGCGAAATTTTCTTTCCATTTGCTCGTCATAAGTCGTGGTTTGATGGCCACTCGTTCGCTTCTGGTTTGTTTCCATTTGCCAATGGCAAATCTCAGGAGAGCTCAAGTGAAGCGACAAACTGTTATTTCAGCGCGTATCTTTGGTCGAAGGTACGGTGGGCTGGCAGCACGGAGGGTGACAAAATAGTAGACTATGCGAGATTGCTCTTGGCAACTGAAATAACAGGGGCAAAGACGTATTGGCACATGATGCCTAGTTCAATCAACCCCTTTACAGCCACACCTGGGTCGAACTTATTCCCTGTGCCATATAACACGATTTTTCAGCAGAACTACATGGTTGGTAACTTGGGAATGACTGACGTGACTAGCACTACCTGGTTTGGGAATGAGGTTGTGTATGTTCACTTGATCAATTTGATGCCAATCACCGCGATTACTTCAGAACTGTTTGATAAAGCGTATGTTAAAGAAGAACGAGAGGTACTGATGAATATTGACTCAGTGGAAAAGGCTTGGACAGGTTATTTAATAAGCAACGAAGCAATTATTGATCCTAATAAGGCTTGGACAGAGGCGCAAAGTTTGATCAGTACTCAAATAGATTCTGGAAGCAGCAAGTCCCAAGTGCTCTACTGGATAAGCACTAGGCCGGGATTTTTGTCCAATACCACAGCAAGTGTGCCAGACAAAGTTAACCAAATGCGCTCTGAACCTTTGGAAAATACAGAAGTTGTAGCGGGTTCGGCAAGCTGTTCATTTCATGACAACTGTGTCAAGAGTGAATTGTTAGGTCTTTGTTGCCCTACAAAAGATGGTACAATGTTATCTTGTTGTAATTAATAGAGCGATGGATTGCATGCTACTATTGATCGATGTTATGTATCACTGTGTTATTCTTCAACTTGACTTGGGTGGAAATTTGTAGGATCTCTCTAGTGCTTGTAGGCGAGATCTCTCTTCTTGCTGTATTTTTTCCTTGTGCAATCGTTCTTGCTCCTGGCGCTCCTTCGCCATTTCCTTGTTCGCGTTAGCAGTCTACTTGTAAACAGATAGATTTTGTAGAAATGCAAATGTAAACGATCATCTTCAAACAAAGCAATTGGTCATGACGTTTCTTCACTTACCTCTAATCTCTTCAATTTGGCGTTCTCTTTATCTCTCCTTTCGGCCTCCACTGCTCTCAATATAGCTTTTCTGGCCTCTTCCACGAAATCTTGCTCTTCTCGTTGCTTCATTTCGGCCTCTCTTGACTTTTTCAAAATCTGTTGTTGTCTTGACAACGTGATTTGTTCTTGTTGCCTCCGTCTCTCGATTTCCTCCGCTTTCATACGATTTTCCTTTTTCTTTGCGATGCGATCCATCTGTTGCGAGCGTATCTTGTTTACAGTCTCATTCTCTTCCTCTTGGTGCTGTGTCTGCTCTTGTAAGCAACGAATGAACTCCTTGGATGCTTCCTTACTATCAAGTTTGTTTGTCTCTTCTGCACGGATGGCATCTCTTTCCCGGGCTAGCGCGTGCTCTAACAATATCGCGTCATGGTGCTTCTCCAATTCTTGCCTCGATTGTTTCTCTTTGGCACGCTGTAGAGTGTCTTCAAGGACTTCTTGTTGCTCCTGCTTGGCCTTCTCAGATGCTAGCCTCTCTGATTCTCGAGCTTCCCCTTCCAACTTCGACTTCAAGAGCATCTGTTCTTGCTCTTCGCGATGTAGTTGTGCGGTAGCAGCAGCTGCTTGCTTCTTCTTCAGCTCGATTTGTTTGTCCAGTGCCCGTCTTGTTTGAAGGATGCTTTCGTGATGCTTTGAATGCTGATCGCAGTCCTCGTTATCGTTACGCAGTATGCACATGTCCCTTAAGTGTGAGTCATCGTTGGTGTCACAAATTGCAAGTATGTCCAACTTTCTGTCCTTAACAATCTGATTCAACATCTCTTTCGATTGCAATACCCGCATCTCATCACAAGATTCCTTCCATTGTCTTCGGTAGCAATCTTTAACCAACTGGAGCCTTTCCTCTTCCCTCTTTGCTTTTAATGTGTAAGCTCGACTTCTTATTTGTTCAATTCGTTCATCTTTGCTTTGAATCATTCGAGCGTTTGCTTCGTTCTCCCATAATGACCTGTCATTTTTGTACAACGATTGGATTGATTGGTTGTAAGTTCGATTCATCCTCTTTGATTGAATGCTGTTGGATGCAAAAAAGATCTAAGAAAGATACTGACTAGGATAGTAGCGGAGAGGGCCAAAACGCCGGAACGAGAAGTACAAGATTGTTGGAGACAGGCATCTTCACCTTACGCGTGGCATCTCTCAGTAAAATTTTCGCGCTGATACTGACTCAAAGCCCAAACGAAAACGCCACAAACGCACCGTTCATCATCCATCCATCCATCGCCCGTCTCATCGGTGGACGTCACTACTTCTATCCCACCGAACTCCAAGGAGATTTACAATACTCTCTACTCTTCATTCAAAGGCCTGTCAGTTTTGTCTGATCGATCAATCTGCAATCATCATCACGTGAACAGTAGATAGTCGCAAAATTACTCATACACTATTCAGAACGAACACAAGATGAAACTATTTCCATTAGCACTCGCCTTGCTCTGCTCCAGCAGTTCTACCATGGCATTCTCGCCAATGCGTGCCCTCCAACCCGTGTCGCCCATGAAAACGAGCAATTTCTCTCCTCTCCCATCATCACAACAGACACAGCGCACATCAAGCACACAACTCTACATGTCTTCACGCAACAACTCTCGTGACTTTTATTCTATCCTTGGTGTTACACGCAGTGCTGACAGTAAAGAAATTAAATCAGCATACCGAAAACTTGCCAAAAAATACCACCCCGACGCTAACCCTGGCAAGGATACCACCAATGAATTCCAAGAAGTCAATCGAGCCTACGAGGTGCTGAGTGATGATGACAAACGCAAACGCTATGATATGTTCGGTGAAGCCGGTGTGGGAAGTTCTGCTGCCAGTGAAGGCGGAAGTCCATATGGGTACGGAAGTCCCTTTGGTGGAGCTGGATTCTCTCAAGAGGTTGATTTGGGTGACATTTTCGATACCTTCTTTGGGGGCGGGGGCCCAGGAGGGCCTGGAGCTGGATTCGCTGGGGGGAGAGGTGCACGTGGTGGAAGACGAACTGGTCCAATGGCAGGTGACGATTTGAGGTTTGACTTGGAATTGGATTTTAAGAAGGCAATCTTCGGTGGAGAAGAGAAGGTGCGAATTCGCCATCTTGAGACCTGTGGAACGTGTACTGGATCTGGTGTCAAGCCTGGTGCCAAGGTAAATACCTGCTCAACTTGTAATGGAGTTGGTGTGACAATGCAGGTTACTAGGACTCCATTGGGTAACTTCCAAACACAGCAAACATGTCCTTCTTGTCGTGGAACTGGTCAAAAGGTTGAGGAATATTGCGGAACATGCTCTGGAGAAGGAACTGTCAGCAAAACTAAGCAGATCAAGGTCGACATCCCGCCTGGCGTTGAGGATGGAAATAAGCTTCGTGTGAGATCCGAGGGAGATGCTGGCCCCAATGGAGGACCCGCTGGTGACTTATATATCTTCTTGAAGGTTAAGAGTGATTCCAATTTCCGAAGGGAGGGACCAGAGATTTATTCCGATGCCTCTATATCGTATGTTGATGCAATCCTTGGAGCTTCGTTGAAGGTTCCTGTTGTTGATGGAGAAGTCACTATTAAGGTTCCTCCAGGCACTCAGCCAGAACAGGTCATGAGACTCAAAGGAAACGGGGCTCCTGTGCTAGGGGATGCTAACAAAAGGGGAGACCACTACGTTACAATGAAAGTAGAAATTCCATCAAAGATTTCCAATGAGGAGAAGGAATTGGTAGAGAAACTGCAAGAGTTGCAAGAGAAGAAAGCAGGCAAAAAATCTGGTTTCTTTCAGTAGGTAGTTACAGTAACGCTTCTAAATAATGTAAGTGTATCAAAACTACTTAATTAATCCACATCAGTATTGCACTACTTAGATTCTTGTCTTGACCATTTCACAAATGCCCATGAGGCGCTCACCATGCACAAACCGAGTTCAACTAGTGATGGAGGTGACACACTTCCCAATGAACCAGATAATCTTAAAGAAGACTCAATTGGTGATATCAGTAAAGTCATGAAGGCAACAGCAGCTGGGATTCTTTCGTCAAACTTTATTGTACCTGTCGTTGTGCATGTAGCAGCAACTGCAGATAGAACTAGAAATGTACCAGAAAAGTCAACATCTTTGGCAAGAATTCCTCCAGATAGAAATATTAGTCCAAATGCGTCATCATTGTAACCTTGATCGCTATTGCTAGGAGAATTATTAAGGGAAGAAACTGATTTAATTCGTTTTAGTTGTTTTTGATGAAGGTGAAGCACCGCCTCTCTCCGAGATGATGGAGAAAATGGAGAAAAAGAATTTGCAGTTGAAAAAAACAATACCAGCAGAAAAAGCTGTAGGGCGAGAAGCTTCTGAAACACCATGAAGTTTGTTGCAAAAAGAGGATAGATATAGTGGATCCTTGCTATACTGTTGCTGCAGAGATGGTGTGAGCAGGAGCGAGCTGGAGTGGAGGGGGTTAGAGGTGGTTGTCTGATCAGACACAGGTATTTACCGTACCTGTATCTGGACGAGTTCTTGAATGACTCATCGCGTTTATGCGCCTTTTGCTTGCTCATCATATTGATATTGATGTTCATACCTTTTGCAAGTGACAAGCAAGATCCGAGAGCAGCATCGCTACGCAAAGGATATGAGAGTGCGCTGTGTGTCTATGGCGNATGTTTTAGTGGCTCAAAACACTTGGCTATGATACCATAGAAGCATATGAGCACTGCGGAGACGGATTGCTCCACTCAAAGCCATCCTACAGCTTCGAGGATGTCCCAACACGGCCCAGTTGTGAGCTGGCAGCGCCACGTGCGAGCACCATATCGTATCCAATGTCGTCACTATAGCAATTAGGATGTTTTAGTGGCTCAAAACACTTGGCTATGATACCATAGAAGCATATGAGCACTATCGGTTACTATGTTTCTTCAACAATTGTACTAATTGCTAATATTAACAACAGCCTTTCTCTCTCTTTTACGACGTATAATGAATGTGATTTAGCACTCAGCTGATCTCGGTCTTGGTTTGGGCAAACATAGGTTTCCCGGCACGTTCACGTTGAATCATCTTTGCTACCAAACCCAACAATGCCACTCCTGCAATGGCTGCGATAACAATACCAGCGACGGCACCTCCAGTGAGGCTTGTGCTTGGACTAGCCTGAAGCGTACCTTGAGCACAAATTAACTCTGCCTTTTCCAAGTCGTAGCCCCACTTGGGAGATAGGTCGACATTGCAATAGGGCGCAGACTTGGGCAGCAATTGATTCACAGGCTCTTCAAGGCCAGCAAATTGTTCCTCGATGAAAGTTGCCTTATCGATGGCATGGATTACCGCGCGACGAACCGCGATATCATTCATTGGGGCTTTGTTGCCATTGAAAACAAGGAGTGAGTGCTGGATAACATCACTGTGGCGCACATCAAACATATCCGAATGGCGGAACTTCAATTTTTGAACCTGTTTGGCATTAAGTGGGCCGATGCCCATTGCCATATCCAAATCTCCTGCCATAAGCGCTGCCTCCACGTCCTCTACACTGCCATACTGAACTGCAGTTAGAGTTTCAATGCCGGGCTTTTGTCCCCAATAGTCTTCATTGCCTGCAAATACAACTTCGTCATCCGAGCCATCAGCAGCGACATTACGTGAGACGAATTTGAATGGACCTGTACCGATGGGAGCTGACAGTCCCATGCCTGTGTATTTTGGAGGAATGAAAAAGTGAAATTGTTAGACACTTACTGTAAGGAGCGACATAACAGGTAAACGTCAATCAAATTCAACACTTACACTTGACATCATCCTCAAGTTTATCCCACTTGGAGCCAAAGTCACCAGATTCACAAGAGTTATGCAAGTCTGGATCAGAATCAAGGCCCTCTGCAAATGCTGATGGAGATGCAAAACGTAGCGGACGGATATATGTCAGCTCTTGAAGGAGTGGGTAGAATGGAGAGGATGTCTCAAGTACGAGCGCAGTCTCTCCGTTACATGTCCACGACTTGAGATATTTACCCGCCCCGAACCATTGATGACGTTGCTTTACGACATCAGATAAGACGTGATCCAAGTTGAGCACAGCTGCTGAGCAGTTGAAAGGTGTGCCATCATGAAAGAGAACATTCTCGCGACTGGAGCGACGATATATCTGTGAGTATTTGAGCGAAGCAATAGCAATGAGACGAGCAATGCATTGAACGACTCACAGTTGGAATGTAACAATTTGTCCTCCATCTGGTGAAGAATCGACTTTCCATGACGAGGCCAATGCTGGAACAATTTCTCCATCTTGACCATAGCTCACAAGGCCTTCGTAGATCCAATCCTGAGCCCACAGTGCGTTCGGTGAGTACTGATGAGGGTTGATGGGACCAGTCGACGAGAAGAGTGCTCCTACACCTGGAGCAATTGTCACAGACTTACTTCCAGACGCAACCTGGATAGACTGAACAGGGATAGAGTATGCTTGCGTAGAAGGAGTGAACCCAATCAAACGGCGATTAAGAACGTACGGAATGCGGGTTCCCCATAGTGGCAAGAAAAGGGATTGGGCATGTACATCTTCCATGATGGACCGCCACTGACTAGCAATCTTTGTCTCGTCAAGTTCGGTTTGTACCTTTTGGATACGTTCCACCAATGACTCACGGGTAAGAGGGGGCTACAAAGAGGCAGGTGCAAGGTTGGTGAGTCACATGTTGATGAGAGGCGGCAGAAGATACTAGATAGAGCCTGCCTCTTACCTGTAGGTTCCCAATTGCAGAGTACTCCACGTGAGAAGGCACTTCCCAGGAGGACATGTACGAGTGTGGGTCGTACGGAGCCCCCCAAGTGCGGGTGAAGAGGAGGTGATAATCTCCTTGGACTTCGGCGTCACGGTACTCTGTATCATTGAGAAACTTTGTATTGACTTGGATGCCAATCTTCTCCAGGTTGTCAACAATGTCACTTTCGACACTCGCCATCTCGGGATTGTCATCTTGTAGGATGAAGTCGATTTCAAGGTTCTCGCAGGCCATGGTACTTCTATTGATTCAGTAGATTTCTACGATGTATTTGTTCAGTTTACACTGTGTTGCTCGTTTGAAAATGAACTTATGCAGCAGTTTTTTTGTTGATTGGTCGAGCGACATTGACACGCAGGGAAAAAATCTTGCAATGCATGGATGGTTCTCGTGAATGGATCTTTGAAGGAAAAAATCTTGGTGAGTAAAAATCTTTTGACGCGTCATACGATACTTATCTAATTTAGTTGCATCAAGGGGGAAGAGAGAGACAGGAGGATTTGTACATAGGAATAGGTACTACGAAAAGCTAGTTTTTTGTGGGAATACGATTATTAACTTCAAATAATAGCTTACTCCTAGTTTTTTGTGGGACAGAGGGAGTATGTACATAATTTTGGTTACGATACTTCATGTTACACAAGAGTATGTAAGGGAGGACGAAGGTTGAGCTGCCGCGTGTCAATTCTAGTTGGACTTACACTCAACCGAAACTCAGAGAGTAAGCCTGGGATTTTTTTGAGATTGTGCGTAACGTTTTTGTGTCACGTTTAAGGGCTTTTTGGAGATGCTCTTTTAGGAAACCCTTCGTAGGAATAGTACAATTTGAAGAAGCCCCGAAAATAAATATGTGACGTTAACGGTTTTGGAGATATCCTTTTAAGAACCCGATTTTTGGCCATTAAGGGGGGGCACCCCCCTATCCCGAGGTGGTCAGAAATGGGAAGACGACAGCCCCGTTCAGGTTTCTTCAATTTTCCCTGAATACGAACGATGCCACCACCGGGCACAAGTTGCAGGGGATGTCGAAGGACCACCTCATCGTGACAAGCTGGGACGGGATAGGCAGGTGGGACAATTGGCCCTACACGGTCATTTCACGCGTTCGAAAGCTGGAGGGCCTTTTTCTCTGCAAGCCACTGAATTCCTCTGTCTCGTTCGATTTGCCAGACGACCTGAGAGACTATGAGAGATTTATGGTGAAAAAGGAACAAAACATGATCGACGAAAGAGAGAGGAAGCTGAAGGAGCTGAAGGATAGGAACGCTGACTTGAAGCTTTGATTCTTGCAACACACTACAACTGTACGTGCAGACGACCCAATGCTTGTTGCCTGTGAAGTTGAAGTACACGGTACACCGCTTACAGACTACATAAACATATCATAATATATACTACTGATTCATCAATTAATACCGCTAGTTGCAATACTTCATTGTATCTGTGTTCATTACACTTATCACTTGTGGGCCGCAATATGTGGCTGACTTATACATACTCTGTTGCATACCTCCAAAATACATATTGATAATATTCTCGATCTACTCCTACACACTTTTACGTACGAAGGTTGAGCTGCCGCGTATCAATCCGACTTCTGACAGTTTTTTTGAGTCGTTGCTAGCTCAAGTATTCCTACAGTAGGATGCCTACCCTAACCCTAGCCCTAACCCTAACTTGGCTCAGGCTCAGAAAGAGAAAAAACCCTGTGGGGAAAATTAACTCTCAGAGACGAATGCGTACGATGACGATGACAGTTTGCACCGAAGAGACTCTTTGCATACCATACTCACTAAGTCGTACTTAGACTTAGCATATTTTAGACTCTAGAGAGAGAGAGATATTCTTCTCTCTAGATATTCTTCTCTCTTCCCCTCCTTCCTTAGCGTGACCGTGACAGATCACAAGACGAGGATCAAGGCGCGACGTTGGTTTTCCGTAGGAAAACACCATCGTCGAGCCATTTTTTGAAAAAGAAATTACCTACTCTCTCTCTAGAGAGGAGTACAATACAAAATGCAGTCGCTTGTCCGCATTCTCGGGCGCGCCCTTTTCTACGCGTTCTCTGAAACTCGGG
>JALLBH010000783.1:0-32162 GCA_036940005.1 Skeletonema menzelii
CGTCATCAGGTCAGCTACGAAGCCTTAGCGTCGCCAATACGTGTAGAGTTAGCTTGCGCCGACGACATTTACTTTCTTCCTATCCGCGCCAAGTCTAACGACACACTAGAAGCTCCTCTTTGCCATGGAGATGAGATTACACACTGTTTGAACATAAGATGTGGGAGCTGGCGGCCAGAAGTAGAATCGGGCGTCATCAGGTCAGCTGCGAGGCTGTAGCGTTCCCAATACGTGTAGAGTTAGCTTGCGCCGACGATATTTACTTCCTTACTATCCGCACCAAGTCCAATGACACACTAGAAGCTCCTCTTTGCCATGTTGACGACATTACACACTTTGAGGACATGTTGGAGAGCTTCTTGTGGTCGTAGATTTGGGCATCTTCAGGATATTTATGTGGCTCTGATTCTGGATTGCTGTAATTTATGAAGCGCATTACATACTGTACTCCTACATTTTCATTTTTTTTGTCACACACAATTTTGATAGGATAGGTTTGTACTTCTCATCAGTCACATAGTGGAATAGCTTTAAGTACCAAAGCAACACTATGGCTTAGGTTAGTGGGTGAAAGTGGGAAGGAAAGAGGGTAAGGAAGTTAGACACTTTTTAATGTTCGCGCTATTATGTAAAACCCCATTGAGCTAAATAAATCGCAAAACGTCATGAACCTCTGCCATCTGTCGTTTACACCGCCTTCTGCCGCTCTTCTCTGATGAGGCAGCGGTCTTGCACCATGCCATAACTGGACGGCTGTTTGCTACTGTTTGTGAGTGGCGTCATAGCGAACACATAATAGCAAATTGTTCATCTCTTTACGCTGAACGAAAACAAACCCAATGGCAACATGTGTATCTTCAGAGTCCAATCCGTTTACACCCTCTCCTTCGTTTACACTCAAACCACGCGGAGAAAAGTGCTCCAATAGCGCTTCTCATTACGGGGCGCTCCGCTTGGCCCCCTCCTTCGGGAGGGGACTGCGCATCCGCTCTTCTTTTGATGGGCAGGACCCAACTATGTTTGATGATGCGCATGCTTTTGAAGATCAAACGGAGCCCCCATCCATGGCTATTGAGCCTCCGACCTGGGCGGTCAAAGCAAACGGCGAAGCTCGTCTGGAGGTAAGTTTTTCTTCGAGTTGTTTAGAGCGTCTTTGTTGGAAATTGCACCCCTTTCAGGAAGCTTTGGTCAGCATTTAATGGGGAATAGAGGTCATTAGACCGACTGCATTCATGTGGGAGCCTCATCTGTTCCATTTTTCCCATCTTCTCACATCATTGTTTGTCCTTTTAACTGCTATTGTCTGCAGCCCGTTGGCCTTACCGCCTCAACTCATGACTCTATGGACCTTTCTTCAAATCCATGTTTCCAAGTGGGTCGATCCCCGTCGTCCGATATGCAGCTGGTCCATCCGACTGCAAGTAGGAAGCATGCACTTATTTTTCATCATCCTAATGGTTCCTGTTACGTTGTTGATTGTGGTTCGTCGCATGGGACGTTTGTCAATGGCGTCCGTGTAGCAAGCCCTTCACTGCAACAAGGATCAGACCAAGCTACTGCTGTTCCTCATCGTGTCCGAAAAGGCTCTTTGATCAGATTTGGAGGTACTGGAGCTCCTACATTCGTTCTCAGAAGTTTTACCACCAGCCTTGAAGTACTTGTGGCTGAACTTAACACTGGCAAGACCACTAACCACAACAGCTCTTGCATCGTTCCTGCTGTAGTGGGATCGCACAGTCCTACCAAATCTGATAGGCCAGCCAAGGGGGAACAGCCATCTCTGTCACCAACTCTATCTCCAACAAAACCGACTATTGACAAAGAACGCAAGCTCCAGGCCTCCTCACCCGAGACCGCCTTAGTGGCACTGAATACTCGTGTGAACGCACTTGGAGGTGGTGCTTCACTCTCTGATCGGAACTTTCTCATCGCCAAAGAAGCTGCATTCAAATTTGCCACTGCTCCCGATGAACGTGATCAAATCGACTCCTGCCTTCTAGGTAAACGGAGCCGTTTCAACTCGGATGTAGGATTCGACACCCCTTCTTTCGACCGAGTGAAAAGAGTCAGGTCAGCTAGCTTCCCTGCTAGCTTTCCTGTCATCCAATCCCCTAACTCCGCTTGTAGCATCACGAAGATTCAGGAAGATGATGCCAGATCTCGCGAGTTGACCCAAACCCCTCTCATCTTCCACCACCGAGCTCTCACGAGTAGCATCTTGGACTTACATACATTGGATGGGACTGAAGAACGCCAGCCAAAAGTAAAATTTCAAGAAGAGGTCGAGATTTTTTACCCTGCCTCTGTTACCCCTGACGAAGCCCTAGGCAGCTTCGACCGTCTTGTCACACCAAATTTGGAGTCTATGATACTCTGAAGAATAGAACCTAGATTTTAGGAACTAGGATTGTACGATTGAAGCAATCAATGAAGTACTTAGTGTTCTGCTGATTGCCTTTGTCTGACCTACACAAAATCACACAAGAAAAAACATTAAAAACTAATTCATGCCCACGCTGACAGCTTCAAGGGACCAGAAAACACACCCTAGAACGCATCACTATTTGAATAAAACATCTAAATATAAAAAGGAAGAAATACAAAGAGTCTTGTGTGGTTACTTTCATCTTGCTGTGGAATGGGTTCTTAAGACCATGTCAACCTTATTACTTCTTTCCTCCACTAAGGAGCTGTGAAAAAACGTCCTGCCCATCCTTATCGTTGCCAGCTAACTTCTTGGCCAACAATGCACTTCGGTTGTCCTGTACAGTAATCACAGAACCGTTTCGTTTATCCTGCACTAAAATGTACACAAATTCTCCGCTTGGCATGTCTTTTGAAACTTCAGCAAACACAAAAGCTTGCCCGTATGGCCCGTCCAAGTTGAATCTTACACGAGTACGTTTTGATCCATCATCCTGACTAACATACTCAGTGTGTTCGATGAAATTGCGTCTCCCCTCGCGGTGCCCTCCGTGATCCCTTCCGTATGTCTTAAATCCTTCTCCAAATCTTTGTTGCACCTCTCTATTTTGTCGAATGATATCAGTGGCCTTATCAAACACTGAGTTGGGACTCATTTTAGTTGGAATCAGCTCCTTTCCTGCATACGAAAAACATGCAATGTGAGTTGAAGTCGATAAATAATAATAAGAAGCATTGTTGACACATCGTTCCAATTAATATGTGCCCAAGAATCACTGACCAATGTAATACGCACACACAGATGCGAAAGCGAACACTCCAGACCAGAAGAAAAGTCGCGAGCCCACAACCACTTTTTCCCCGGGAGTGAGTACAATTTCACTGCTTGTTGCTTCGTCACTTTCTGCATTTGTCTTTTCGGATGATTTCTTTTCACCGCTGCTGCTGCTTGAAGAGGCCATCGATCGAGCAGCAAGATTGGGTCGTTGATACTTCATGATATTGGCTTTAGTAAGAGTCCCAAATCGGTGCTGGACAGTGACCACGAATGACCCAAGTGACCGCGATTGAATAGTTTTGCTGGGAATGCTCCCAAGGCGTAGAGACGACAGTGACGTCCTCCCTGTTGTTAATGAAAAAATGATGGGTCGCAGGCTCATGTTGGGTGTTGCTGAATGGCGATTCTTCTTCTTCCTCAATTCTAAGTTCTCCCTTTGCACAAAAAATGTCGTCGATAATAGGATGATGTTCTTCTAGTTACGTCTCTCTCTCAACTGCAGTATTCGCGTCTGTAAGGATGACAGGAGAGTAGATAGTAGACGCGATACTTGTGGCTCTGCATAGAGAGAGCGGTTGATGTGATTGGTTGGATTTGGATTTTTTTTGGTTTCGTGCTAGTTCGTGGGTTGGCCCAGGGCTGTGCACCCGAAAAAATACCCATACCCGATACCCGGAATTTTGGCTCGAGTACGGGTATTTACCCAATATCTATACCCGTAAAAGTTCACCTTCGAGGATATCGCTCATACCCGATACCCGAGCAAAATACCCAACATGTCGGGTGTGGGAATTTGGCGTAAAAAATGCCGATTTAGGGGTCGTTTTAGGCTTTTTGACCCCAATTCGGTACATACTCATACCCGATACCCGAGAATTTTGGCTAGAAGACGGGTAAATTCCCGATACTCATACCCGTAAAAGTTTTCCTGTGGGTATGTTCAAATACCCGATACTCATACCCAAGGTCCCTTTTACGGATACCCATACCCGACACCCATACCCGACGGGTTTTTTCGTCGGGTGCACAGCCCTGATCATAACGTCATCGGCTCGGCTTTCTCTGAATCGCAGGCTAAAAAATGACTCATGGATAAAAAGCTCGTTATGTGCTGGCAGCGCGCCATATCTTTTCTTTATGTCTGCTTCTTTACTATCATCAATGTCAATCCTTCATTGAGAGATCTTTCCCTTCTTGGAAAATGATGTGCGGCAACAAAATCTTGGTGTAGCTAAGTAGCTGTTCTCATTAGTAATGTAAACGCATTTACCTCCCTGCATCAATCCCCCTCATCCATTAGTGCTGCTTCTTTGTACGCAAAGGAGAAGAAGCATATCAGTTTTGGCAAGAGCAAGGCACTGCAGCTGAACGCCATGATCGCGGATATGGCCGCTGTCGGTGCCGGAGCGGTTGCAGGGGCGATAAGCAGATATCAACTCGGCAATATCGCTACAAGAATCATTGCAGAGGATAAGCGCCTATCTCATCTCACTGGTTGGCACACTGCTGCAATCAACATTTTCGGTTCGTTTATTCTTGGATCTCTGGCTGGAATACCCACTATTGATACCTCAACAGCAAAACAAGAAGTGAGGGGAATCAGCCAACGCGTGAGACTAATGGCAGGCGTAGGATTTTGTGGCTCTTTCACTACATTTAGTACGTTTTCTGTCGACATACTGAACATGCTGAACAGTGGAAAATTTGTTCGAGCAATGACCTACGCAGCAGCAAACAATGTTGGAGGCATCGCTGCTGCCTTTGCTGGATTTAATATGGCAAAACGAATGATAAAGAAGTAATACAACACCAATTCTTGTAGCAGAAGTCTCCCTAGAAATCTATTTTACAATAGTCAATACTGGTAGATGACAATACAAAATGGTATCAAACTAAAACAAAGACATTTGGTAATAGCGTCTCACTTTCAGTCAATTCATTCTTCAATCAATTCGCATGCCTTTGTATCCTCATCGCAAATCTCTTGCGATTCACCCATTTTGACAGCATAAATGCACGCCCCAACAATGAAAGCTGCCCCCACAGCATCAGACGACCCAAATGTTTCCCCGACTACTAATGCACTGATTGCTGCAGCAAACAAAGGTTCTGTAGTAAGGATAATCGAAGCATCTGTAGCAGGAACTCGCTGAAAGGCAATTGACTCCACCCATAATGCAAGCGATGTTGTTACGAGACCAGTATAAAAAATGGCTGCCAATGCAAGCGGTGATTGCAGAATAGGTGTAAAGTTGGGCACTGTGAACCCACCCAGTGATTGCTTTGCTCCCTCCACAAGAGCATCAGCATCAACACTTGTTGCCAAATCAACTGCAGCATGTGGTGAAAGCTCAAAAAATGCCAACGCAGCAGTCGCCACAACGCCGAGCTTGATAGCAGACACAGGCAATGCTGCACTGGGCTCCTTATGCATCAACTCTTCCAACTGCAAATACCCCATACCAAACCCAATAGGTTGCGCGAAGGAAATCAAATCTCCTATCGTTGGATCTCCCGCAGCTCCCTTTAACTCAATAATGGCAACTCCAGCGACAGCAATCAAAGCAGGAATCAGCTTTGCCAAATTAAACGTTGTAGTTGTAAACCCCCTGTCCTTTGCAGAGTTGACACGCATGAACTCGGCAACAATAGCCACAAAGATACAATTCAATGAACAAATCACACATGATCTACTTGGAGTTGTAGTCATTAGACCGAGTGTTTGACCAATATACCCAAACGCAACCCACGATCCACATATCAGTGCTCCCTTGGCAGTTTCCCAAGAAATAGCCCCCTTCTTTACAGCATTAATTGTTCCAGGCAATAACGATAACGCCGCCACCGAAAATCTTGCCACTGCATACAGAGAAGCATCGACACCAGGTTGAGAAAGTATAACTTTTGCACAGGCAAAGTTCGATGCCCACAACGCACAAAGGAGGACTACGACGCCTCTCCAGAACAGACCATCGCCTGTGTTTACCCCCTCCTCGGCGATATATGCTCCCTCTTCTCTTAATGGAGCATCAGCGAGAAAGACAGCTGCCTCTTCGGATGTGGTAATCACTGGTCTGCTGGTTGTATCTTGTTCTTGCAGTGCAGCGGTAAGATCTTGAGCCACACCTAGCAATTCTGGATCATCATTAGCAGCAGTGGTAGTAGTAGTAGATACAATATTGGTGTCTTCCTTTGTAGAGAAAAGTTGCGAGGAATGGATCCTTTCTGCGCTGAGTGGACGTCGAGCAGCTGTCGGCCCTACGAACGCAGTGGTGGTTGGTGGAGATAGACACAAGAGTGCTGTTGCCGCCGCAACCGCTACTGCGAGAGTATTGAAGTGTATATTCGACATCTTCTTTCTATAGAATAATGAATAGATCGAGACAGATAATTGGCTGCTGACTGTTCCTTGATAGTGTTAGTGCTCTTTTCTGTGGAGTTGCACTGGATACATCTGTTTATTTGTGGGTGAATTTGAAACTGCAGACTTCGCAGTTATTTTGCGCGATAATGCTGCGATAATATTTTGCGTTGGCTTGGAAGCGTTGAGCGAGGAAATAAAGACAGTGTCACAAAACATCAGTGCCATCTGGAGGAGTGCCACTTTGCCTCAACGCTCTCAACTCAACGCTCGCTCCATGACAGCCGCAAAAAAGGCTAAAGGCTTCCAACTTCCATCTCATCAGCATCTAAGATTCGAACTTATCTATCTCTACGAATGTCACGAGAAGGTTATAGGCGAGGCCACACAACATATTATTGAATAAGCTTGATCAAATAAACAGAAATCATGGAGCGGTATCAGAAAATGGAAAAGATCGGGGAAGGCACCTACGGCATTGTCTACAAAGCAAGAGATCGAGTGTCCGGAGAAATTATTGCATTGAAGAAGATTCGATTGGAGGCTGAGGATGAAGGGATTCCTAGTACTGCTATTCGGGAGATTAGTCTGTGAGTAGATGTTTTGCTTGGTATCCGATATGTGTTTGCAGTGCTTTTTTTGCGTGATGTGCATGACTTGTGCAATACGGACGCTGCTTTGTGTTCTTTGACTGATGGCACATTTCTTTGCAAAAAACACAACATATACATCTTTCATCAACTCTGCACAATTCATATAAAAATCACTCTGACAATGAATTTGGACATATTTCGTATCGATTCATCTGAACATTACGCAGCTTGAAAGAATTACAACATCCCAACATTGTTCGACTATACGATGTCGTTCACACAGAACGAAAACTAACACTGGTCTTTGAATTTTTGGATCAAGATCTCAAGAAATATCTAGATGTGTGTGATACAGGATTAGAATTGCCAATTTTGAAAAGTTTTCTGTACCAGTTACTCATGGGAGTGGCGTATTGTCATCATCACCGAGTTCTACATCGTGATTTGAAACCTCCAAACTTGTTGATTAATCGAGAAGGTCAATTGAAACTTGCCGATTTTGGATTAGCAAGAGCATTTGGTATCCCAGTAAGATCATACACGCATGAAGTGGTAACATTATGGTACAGAGCTCCAGATGTACTCATGGGATCAAGGAGATATAGCACGCCTGTCGATATCTGGAGTTGTGGATGCATTTTTGCAGAAATGGCGAATGGACGACCGCTGATTGCTGGAACGTCTGAGGCAGATCAATTGGATCGTATCTTTCGGTTGTTGGGAACGCCTGTTGCAGAGGATTACCCTGGAATTGTGGACTTGCCGGAATATCATCCCAATTTACCTCGGTATCCGCCCCCACCGAATGGTATTGCAGGCTTGGTGCCGAGTTTAGATCCAACAGCGGTTGATTTATTGTCGAAGATGCTTCAATACGATCCTGCACGAAGGATTACTGCTGAGGATGCTTTGAAGCACCCTTTCTTTTTTGATGTTGCTGGAATTGTCGGTGGTGGCGGAACTGGTGTCCTTGGTAGTGAGATTCGAATGGGAGCATGAGCGTGCTGAGTTGGGTGTTTGAAACACATGGTGCAGCCTTGCTGCAGCTTAATGAATGATAAATTACTAGATTTTCAATGCATAGATTTAAGTAATTAGGAGATACCTTGGCGCCAACATTACTTGATCAGTTGTTTCCAATCTTGAGATTTCCTTCGACTACTGTCGAAGGTATAATATATAAAGCCAAATAATGTCATCACCAAGCACAGATGTTGTCGCAAGAAGACTGTTGGAAAGCTTCCTGGAAGATGTAAATGAGTTTGCAAGGACAGGATCAGGAGGGTTTCGGAACTGTTCCGAGGGCGAAAGAAGAGCGCTGAATGACTTGATGGCTCAACGTTACCTTACTGAAGGCGTCGAAACACTGCCACCCAGTCCGTTTGTGAGAAGGGTAAAGGATATCATCAGTGACTTTATTCATAATAAATGCAGAGCACTGGAGTTCTGTGTTATAGAACGAGTGAAAGAAGAGAATTCGTGCATCGCCACCACATCTTGGAAGTGTCAAGTCTGTGGAAAGCGCAACAGTGAAACAGCTCAAGAGAAACTGGGTGCATGTGTAGTCTGTGGAAGGAATCGGAACTATTTGGGCTCTAAAAAGACGCAACAGCTGAATAAATTACGTATAGATCCCACACCCTTGTCAACGATTGCATCAAAGCAATGTCTTCGAGAAGCTCAGAACATCAACAAACGCTCTTGTCCCGCTCCACCTAACAATGTTTTAGCAACCAAAGCTGACTACGAAGAATTTCAGAGATGTGAAATGAAAAGTGAAATCAATGAAATACTCGATTCGGTGCGGTCTATCATGGGTGGAATTGAGTAGTGTTTTGCAGTCAGAAGAGTTATTCTCGTTTGTTATTCTCAAGCAGTAGTTGCAATCGATGACGTGATTCTTTAAGCCTTGAATCAGCAGCACCAATTCCAATCTGATCGAGTATTATATCGCAGTAATGGATCTCTATCAATGTAGACAAAGTAGATTGTGATAAAGTACATTGCTGAAGCGAAATAATGATGGCAGCAGCAGCAATTATCGAAGGGGCAGGCTTATTTCCGACAAAGAAAGAGTCTGCCACGCTTAGTTCCACCACAAATCTTGTATATTCAACAATCTCATTTCTATCTCTTTCATTGATTTCATGCGGCGGCATTAAAAGTAGAAAATGCATTGCAAAAGAGGTCACCGTAGGTGGGTTAAGATAAAAATCTAAACTTCTTGTCACCTTCCACTCCATGTCTAGTATTTGGGTAGGAGTATACTTTCCCCTCGAGAAACGCGCTAATGCTTTCAGAGATAGATCATTGACTTCCATCAACTTGATTGCAATACTGAGTGTGGCAGAGCTAACCAATAGTACTGCATCCTTGTTCTTGCTGACCCCCTCTTCTTCGTGAGCAAAGAAACGATCAAAGAGGTTCATGCTCAATGCAACACACTCCCTTGCCATATGAAAGTGATCAACTACGCTGTAGCTCCATGTTGCGATTTGAGCTCTCCATTCGGGATTTACTCTTCTCATTGGGTCATGATGTTGTGGTGTCAATGTTGCCGTGGTATCATTTGCTGCTGTGCCAGTAGATGCAGGCGTCGTAGTTAGAAATCGATCATAGTTGTATATAGTGTTCTCTTTCCACAGCATAACCTTTAATCTATCGACAATACAGTCGTGTGTAAGATTTCCTATCTCATCTCTTCCGAAGCAAAAGTGATTCGGAGAACTGTGGTGCTGCGTGTAACGCCGACGTCGCGATTCTTTACGGTGCGGGCCATTGTGTTGTTGTTTCATCGCAGTTCTATCGAAAAAGAACGAGGGTGCTGGTGCGGTGACAGTCTGCTGCATCCATCTCCATGTTTGCACATATTATTTAGCTCGGGTTTAAGTGTACAGGTTTATTTGCAACGCGTGGTGGTGGACTTCTGGATACATCTGTACCTATGCACGACAGTATGAATCTGAGTTGAGGCCAATCTTTTGTCTTTCCTTTGACTCCGGCTCAGTCGTTCGTTCTGTTTTTCTTCACAAAACAACGAAACTCTCTAAAAACCTGAGGAGATTGACTCAAGACCAAAAAATCGAGATGAGACAAACCCCGTTTGTAAACGAGGTGTGGATTAGGCCTTTAAGTGTATTTTTTAGCGAGGTTGCGCATACATACACACAGGTCACATCACAGGAGCTACCTACCGCTGGGCATCCGCGAAAAGTTATCCTTATCAGGACAGGGATACCGTCCGAAAACATACAATACCTACATACCTAACAAAACTGCACGCCCGAGGAATGCGGTTACTTAGGGTTCTAATCTACTCTTGGCCTTCCTTTTTAGCGAGGTTCCTACCTACAAACAATACAAAGGACTACATCATACAACCTGGCACATTCTTACCCGCGTCTATTGCTGCACACTGCACAGCAACGAGACCAGATTCTTTTACCCTGAACGAGACTAGGTGCCACACCAGGACGCTATAACACTCTCAACACTCTCAATTCCCCAAATAGTCAGGTAACCAGCAATCCACACCACCCACAGATAGACCAGGCGACGAGCTATTATGCATAATATTCCGTTTGAGGGCGACCTTGGCAGCAGAGGTGCCGGCGCCGATGTCGGCACGAACCTGACAAGTAGACCATTTTTTAGTTCTGATTATGCGATCGGCGACAACGACGAAGATGTGTTCTCAACTGGCGACGCAGCAGATGCCAAACCATTTACGGAACAGAACGGCAATCATGATAATGAATATGCTTCACGACGACTTTCGGTGGAACACCGCAATGATAAGAATAACTCTGATTCAAACTTGTCATTCAAGGAGTTCCGTCGTAGTTTGAGCATATTGAAAAAGACGATAGATAGGATGGATTTCTTGGATGAGGAGGAGAGTCTACTGGATGATGACTATGGGAGCGTGTATAGTGATGGGTCTTCAACTTCAGACGAGGACGAAAGAGGAGGCGAAGGGTGCCCACAATCTTTTCCATCTTACCTTCAAATTGTGCAACATCAATCAGAAGAAGATGACATGGACCAGCCATCTTCATACGCACTTCAGACCTCAATGCGAGCAAGGAAGTCCATAACTAGAAAGACAAAGATGCCTGTGACTGAGGACTGTAGCAAAAGACGCAAGAAGAAAGTGAACTGGCTGAAATCGTTTTACCGTCTCGACCCACGATGGCAGATATGCAACTTTTTTGAGGATTTGGCATACGAGGGTGTGGGAGGCATTGATGAAACAGGACGCATTCGGCACAGCGGCTTGAATTTGCCCTCCATCATTAAAGCATTCAGCAGGGTTGGTGTCTTTAGTGTGTGGAGACCAACCTCAAACGAGGCTATTCGTCGAATGATCACAGGTGAAGGGACGGGGAAAGGGATGGACATCAAGGGGAAATCTGCTACTCGTGGAAAATGGAGTGGTTTTGTTCCTTTCCTGCAGATCCACCGCAATGAGGACAAGCTAAAGATTGGATCACTCCATGCGGATGCAAGAGTGCGAGTTTTCTATCCAAACAAGCTCTCAAGGGATAGAGCTTTCATGTCCATGTCGATGGTGAGAGACAACATGGTAGAGACCTCTCAGAGATCCATGCGGTTCATCAATGAGGTAGAAAGGAAGGAAGTATTCGCCCTTGACGTGGAAATGCACAAGTCGACCCGGAATCTTACTCACTGTTCTAAATCAAAGATGAGAAATGCTATCGGAAATGCCCGTCGGAGACTCACCACGGCCCTGGACTATTCCAAGTTTGAACAAGCGCTTGAGGCAAAGCATCACAACTCCATGGTAGATGCTGTTGTGTACAAACTTGATGATTATGCAAATGGCGCACATGGGCATGGATATTACGGTCTGGATATCCCCGAGAAACTCTTTTGGGAAACATATGTATCGAAGACAGATATATCACGTGAAGCCGGCTCGGAATATGACACGGGTAGAGCGTCGATGCCTGAGTTCCAGGCTATGAATCTAGAATCGTTGAGGAAGGCTCCAAAGTCGGGTCCTCGACCTGTTCTATGGCATGCTGGTTGTGGGAAGGTGGGAGAGGAGCCACCTCAAAATGTGAATCCTTTGTGCCCGCTTGGGTTGCTGATGGCTTACGAAGAAGGTGATAATGAAACGGGCAAGGTGACTCCAGTGGTAAGCGACTTTGATTGTTTCTTGGTGGGTACACGTGGGGTTGAATATCGCGATCCTCTGGCAGATCAAGAATTGTCAGTACTCAAATGGTGCGTAGATGAAATTGAAGGTGTATTGGACAACAATAAAGACAAAGGAGCAGAAGGAGCAGGTTGGACACGTCAGTGGCTAGATGTCAAAAAGAAGTACGCATTTGATCCTAGGTTTCAAGTACCTGTTCCAAAGATGGGTTATGCTGATCCTCGGAGCAGTGCTATGATGAAGGGTGCAGTTTATTCTTTGAGGGAGAATGGGGCTGTCCGACATGGTCCTGAGTGCTTCAATTACGCATTTCCTCAGCCATTGGATGACAAGTTTCTCGTCATCTCTGATACACTGCCAGGATTAGTGCCAGTAAGTGTTCGATTATTGTTGCTGCTCTGTTTCTTCGCTCTTGCTCACCTCTTTTGTGCTTACTCTACATCATCACCCAATTAATATAGTGGAAGTACGTTAATGTCAAAGAGTTGAAGGAGATCTTAGCTGACAAAATTGATGACGGGTTTGCCTTCCCTCTCAACCCCAAGTGGATTTTGTGCGATGAAGGCTGGAAAGATCTGTATGACAAACTGTTGGCAAGTGAGGCGCCTAATGTTCAAGACGCAATGAATGTCTGGTATCCTGCCGATGTACGGGAACGCATTGCCGCGATATCATCAAAGCATCCTTTTGGGTTTGGGTCAAGAGGTGCCAAACGCGGAACTGCCGAACGTTTAGCTTTGATGAAGCAGAAACGCCGTCATGTTTCAAGATCACAAATTGATTATGATGAGTTAATGACTGAGGTAGCAGAACTGGAGCTGGAAAGGTACAAAGATTTAAGGAATGGTAAGATGAAGCTTCGTAGAGCTTTCTTGAAGGTGGAGCCAAAGAAGAAGACAAGAAAACACAGTTTCTTTTCAAGTGCGCTATTGATGCTTCGAATGGGCAAAGAGGCTGATGCCCATGCAAAGCATGCCGAAGTTTCATCCGGAGAGGACAGGGGTAGAAAGAAGACCGGAATTGAGAAGCTGCGTAACAAATTGTCAATTGGATCTTCCCCTAGAGAAAGGTCCACATCTTCTCAAACAGATCGAACGGAGTCTGGAAGAAACAAGATACGCAGACGCAGCACATTGAGTCGAAGAAGAACTGTCGATAGTGAGAAAAGTTCGACATCATCAATTTCAATTACATCTTTTCCTAGCGAAAGATCATTATCTTTTCAAGCTGACGGAAAAGACTCTCAGGATGAGAGGCCAGCGCGGAGAAGAAGTAGTTTTTTTAAGACGACGGGGCGAGGTCAAGCGTCTAACTACATCCGCAGGAGACTAGCAAGTGAGAAGATGGAGGATGATTAGACATGGCTCGGCGTAATATGTATAATGTATATATTTAATTCTGTGTTTAGGTTGTCTTTGTCTTCTTTTTCAGAGCTGGAAAGATACAAAGCTTTAAGGAATGGTAAGATGGAGCTTCGTAGAACTTTCTTGAAGGTGAAGTCACAAAGAAGAAGACAAGAAAACACAGTTTCTTTTCAAGTGCGCTATTGATGCTTCTCGAATGGGCAAATTTAATTCTGTGTTAAGGTTGTCTTTGCCTTCTTCCTTTTTCCATTGTCGGCATAATGATTCTTTTATCATACTTCGCTTTAACTTAGGCACTCTTCTATGATGTAGCTTCTTCTCCCCCCCCCCCGATCCCCCCGATTCCCCCCATATCTCTCCTATGTTGACAATACTCCGGTATCACGCAGCCAGCAGGCAGACAACTTCATCACATTCGCAATAGTTCTCAACCCATCAAAGTCAGCCAGGAGTCAGCCTCAGTAAAGGAAGAGTTAGCTCGCCCTTTTCGCCCCGCTCTACCTGTCCTTCCAATTCTGTGAAATTGTAGAACAACAAAAAGAATAAGCATCATAAAGATGTTGTTGGCGAAGCCTTCAGATCTTATTTCGTTCTTCTTCTATTCATATTTTTCACTACTCCTACTTCTTCTCTGCTCTCTCCAAGTTAGATCGGCATTCTCATTTATGCCAGTTTCAGTTACACATCATCATCGTCGTCCAAGCACAATTTGTAGCATGGAACCATCAACAATATTCTTCCAACCAACCGTTAGCTTGACAACGGCAGCGGTGGAAAAGGCGATAGCAGCAGGAGAGATTGAGGCAGAAAAGAATGGTTGGAAAGTCACAATTGCGATCACTGATACAAGTGCACCTATACTCGTAAAGAGATGCGCTGGAGCGTTCCCTGCCTCGTACAACATTGCCGTCGAAAAGGCAAGAACAGCTGTACAATTTCAAAAGAAAACGGGTGACTTGGAAAACGCTGCTAATGTTGCAGATGGAAGTAGCAGAACAGCATTACTATCAGCTCCATATGTGCTGATGCGGGGAGGTGTACCATTTTTTATGAATAACATATGCGTAGGTGCGGTGGGGGTTAGCGGTGTTGCTCCTGATCAAGATGAGCAAGTGGTCAACGCTGCAGTTGACGCTTTGAATCAACTCATGAAATCAAAGTTATAGGTCTGAAGACTGAAGACTTCTTCAGCTTCCTACTTGAGCATTATTCAGTGGGGCTACGAATAAAGATACCTTAAAGCATTATACCAAACAGCAACAGCAGACTTAATTCAACAGCTTCCGTCACACTATAGAGTTCCATCCTTGTACTCTTGCAAAACCTCCATCTGTAACTCGAATCTTTCGACTGCTGCTTTGTACACAGCCATATCCCTACTATTCAGCTTCATAATCCATTCCTTGGTCTCATCGTCTAGTTCAGTTGTGCCGCAAGTGGGATCATGTCCTGCATTTCTGTGTTCAAAAGGACAACTCTTTTCATCGGAGTATCCCGCGGGCAATGCAAATGTGTTATCCTCAAACTCCTCCCCTCGTGACTGGAACTCTTCCTGCATCGCCTTCGCTGCATCGTTCAAGTTCTCAGCTAAGAAAGGGAAGATTTGTCTAAAGCCTTCCACACTCTCTTGGATTCTATCAGTGAGTCCAATCCATGTAAAGCTTTCTCTCAAATTTTTGATAGCCTCGTGAACAATATCTGCTTCCATAGGAAAGCGAACATCATTTGCATTATTGTACAAGTCCACACTCGACAATAGGTTGGTGCTTTGGTGGCCAATTAGTTGGACGGCACATGAGTTGTTCGGCTCATATACAAAGTTGGGGACAACCTCGTTGTTGTCTCCGCCATCGTCTTTTCTCCCCCGCCTTGACACAAATGTGCCATCATGTATCTGTTTCAACACATCTTTGAGTTGTTGACAGTCATAGCAACTTTGCAACGTAAATCGGTACATGCTCCACGCTCGATCGATAGGGTTTCGAATAACCGTAATCTTGTCAACATTTTTCCAGCCAAACGTTCTAACAGCGTGGAGAGACGCACAATAACTCATGACATTTGATTCAGAAGATCGGCACACATTCATATCATCGATAGAGATATCGGTCTCGTCAGCTGGATCAAATGGCGCATCATCAATCGGTTCTCCATTTTCATCATTGCGATAAAATACATTATTATACAGTGTTGCACCGAGGTTATCTGCCAACGTCTCCATGCACATATGCACTCCGGAGCCACACTCGCTCATTCTACCATAATTGATGGAAGTCCCATCATGCAGATCTTTCTGACGCCTCAAAGCGCAACTAATAAGACCATCGACACTGGTACCTCCGGTCTTCATGTGATGCATATGCATGAATTGTTTCGGAGAGGTTGTACTCAACACGAGAGTACGCTGAGTATCGGTAATGGCCTCGCGGTTCTCCACACTTGCACTCATTCGAAGGGCATTCTTGGTTTGCAGTAACGTGCCACGGAGTTTTTCCTTCATTTCATCTCTCTCCTTGGGAGTAAGGGGGGTAAAGTAATCTAGAATTCCATCATCCTCTCCAACATTCAAACCAGCATCTTCATCTGAAGTATCGCCTTGCTCTTCATCATTACTATCATCTTCGTCGTCCAATTCTTCAGCTTCCTCCACCTCCTCTTCAAGTTCCTCCACCACCTCTAACTCCCCTTCCAAAGCCTCCACCCCTTCTTCCATCTGACTATCTTCTTGCAATTCTTCTTCTAATTCTTCAATATACTTTTCCTTCTCATCCGCCAACACCCCATCATCATCAGCTTCAGCCTCGGCAATTTTTTCCACAATATCTTCATGATCTTCTTTCAAAAATTCCTTGTCCTCTTCCAACTCTTCCTCAAGCTCTTCCAAAACTTCTTCCTCATTCATTAAATCTTCTACATCACTCCCATCCTCTCCTTCAGTATATAGTTCCTCCACCTCTTCGGAAACTTCTGCCATCCCCTCATCCACCTCCTTGACAATTTGTTCCTTGATAATCTCCTTTTCTTCCTCTGAAACGAATTCATCCCCTCCTAAATTATTATTGACATCAGCATCATTATTAGTAGTAGAAGTACCACACATTCCACAACTATGTTTACAAAAGTCTCGAATCAAAAGTTCGCCGTCATTACTATTCTTGGTAATTCCAGAACCCTTATGACATCGTGTTCGTAGTAACCCCACCTTTTCAATGTTACCCACATATTCGGCACATGTTTTTCCACTATTGTTAGTATTATTGTCTGAATGGTGTTTCTTGTTGTTAATGTAGATAAAGTCTGGATCATCTTGACATAATTCTCCTTCTTCTTCTTCAGCGGCGATGGCGATGGTTGTGGTGGTAGCAGCGGTAACAGTGTCTACGTCTACGATAAGGGGACTGTTCTTGCCACGGACCCCATTATACTCCTCAGTGGTAAACTCCGTCGAGATGATTTTACTATTAACACCACCACCACCATTATTCATGTAATACTCCTTACCAAAAATAACCATGGCCGCCAAAAATGAAAGAGAGAGTACAAATTTGACACGAAAGGAACGTTCATTGCTTTGAACTTCGGTGGTGTCCAATTGGTGTTGTAGATCGAGTGATTGTGTGGCAACAATGCCGTCATCATCATCATCGAAATCATCAGCAGCAGCAGTAGCAGTAGTTGGAATACGGTCAAAATTTTCCTCAAGGTCTTCTTCATGGTAATCTTGTTCAAAGGATAGACCAGAATCTTCTTGATAAATTGTTGGAGAGAGGGGTTGTCCTCCGGGTGATGGTAGTACTTCATCGGTGGTGTTAATGGCGGTGTAAGGCTCGGAACGTATTCCTAGTGCTCGACCCATTTTTTTAATGATGTATAGTAATGTGCGGTGGCGACGCGGTGGGCATGCAATACTTTGATATCAGCAGATAAGTAGCTGATTAAAATAGCAACGGCGTTGTTTTGGTTGAGACTGACTTCGGGGTGCCTTTTATGGGCCTTTTACATATTTTTTGTATTTGAGCCTTCTTTGGGCTTTGGGCCGGGGAGAGGGGAGATGTTGCCCATTATTCATTTTGTTATATATTTATCCAGGAATTTGGAAATCGGATAAAAATAAGAGGCAAAGAAGAAAGAAGAGAAGAACAAAAACAGGAAAAAATTCAAATACCTACGTGAAAAGTTGAAAAAAAGAGAAAAATAAGAGATCTCTTATATTTCATTTTTATTCCGATTTTTGAGGTGAAGGGAGCGACAGAGGGAGAGGAGAGGGGAGAGGGGAGAGGGAGCGACAGAGGGAGAACACGACTGGACGTAGTGTGATTCAGTGTGACGGTACTGAAACTGAATGTGACTGAATGTGACTGAATGTGACTGAATGTGACCTATATGAAAAGTAAAACCGTGACAGAATGTGACTGAATGTGACGGTACTGAAACTGAATGTGACTGAATGTGACTAAGTGTGACCTACTGTGACCTACTGTGGGGAGAGGAGAGGGAGCGAAATGATGATGAAATAGCGCAGCAGTACTTATGTCCTGACATATGTATCGTGCCGATATAAGTATTCCTATATGCAGTGCAGCACAAGACGTGTAGTATCATCGACGACTTCGAGGAGCCTTCGCGGCTCTCTTCATCCTTCATTTCAGCTCGACTAAAGCGAGCACTCATTCTCACTAAAATAAAGCACTCGCAGCTCTGCAACATCCGTTTGCATCACTCCTTTCGTCTTCTCTCCCTAAGTAGAGCGTCGATCATCCTCTTAAGGAGCAATATTGAAAAATGTCGGGCAAGCATCATCACAAACACCACAACAACATATTATCATCATCTTCTCTCCATCAACCAATAGGCGCTACAAGAATAATACCACTAGCTCCACCAGCAATCGCCACCAAGAAAGAAGATAATAACAACAAGCTCAAATCCAACTTGCAGCATTGGGCAGCATGGTTGTCTCCTCGGGTGACACGGCCAATTAGTAGTAGGATACAACAACGCAGCAAGAGCAATAATGATGATGATGATGACGATCATAGCGACGATGGTTCCAAAAAGAGACATCATCCAATTTTGATACAGCGGCCACGTGGGTCTTCCCTTGACAGAAGGCAAGCAGATAATGGACGAGGAGCAACAACAACAACATCAACGACAAGTAGTAGTGGTACCGCTTGTGCTGGAGATTTGCATCGAGGTTGGAACACGAAAGATCGAGATTTGTTATCACAATCATCTTATCGTAGTGGTGCTCCTCAGCAGCAGCAACAACAACATCAGTCGAAACGAAAGAATCCATCACTCTTGACAACCTTCTTACTCTACTTTGATGCCCTATTACCCGAATACTTTACCCACTTTCCATCCGCGTCAGATATTGAAAACAATGGTGCAGCGAATGCAGTAAGTGTACTCGAGCGAGGGGCTAGGACGGTACAACTTCCTACTGTTGTAGCTGTGTCACCGATTTATAAGCGTCACACTCATGGTAGTAGCGGTGATCGACATGAAAGTTACAATAATAGTGGTATATCATCCAATCATAGTCATTTTTTCCCTGAAACTTCACCTGTTTCTAGAAAAAATGATGGAGAGCAATGTAGTAACATCAATGATACACCTAGCAACACGAACCAGCAGCAGCAGCATCGGCAACACCACCAATGGCTTACCCGTGAGAAAGTACAACGAGTTACTGGACAAGTATCACCAATACATCATATGAAGTTTAATTCGACATTACAAGCCGAGTGGGAAAGGTTCACATCACCATTCTTGATGCTTGCTGGGGCAGAGGTATTATATGGAGAGATGGAGCATGTGTTGGATCCTGAAACTGAACGAAGATTTGCCAATGGTGAAAGTCCATTGGTTATTGGTAGTCAAGATGGAATGGCGATGGTAGGTTCTTCCTCTACCGCTGTAAAATTTGACAACAATAACTCCAAGGAACAGAATAATCCCAATATTCACTCACCAGAACCTTCCCCGGGTGACTCAAACAGCAACAACAACAACAACAACAAACGAGGATCACGTAGACTTATAACAATGTATCGACAAGTTCGAGAAGACTTTATTATTGTCGGCGAGTATCTCTGTGATCCCGTTCTTGGTTCTCACACTTCCATCGTCGGGGGTGGTGGAGGTGCGTCAGTAACGAGCAACAATGATGCAATGATGGAGTTTACACCCCAATCCACATTCGAGTTGTCACCTGGATCATCTCCACAAAGGTATGCTCGATCAAAATCACAACCTGTCACTCCTGAAAATAAACGTACTACTGATCCCCCTCCTGTTCAATTGAGCCCGTTGAGGAATTTGAATCAAGAGGCATCCTCCTCGTCGTCTGATGAATCTCAACGACAAATTGCCGCTAGATCACTTCGGGATACATTGAATGCTCTCATAGCATTCATCGATGCTCGATGTGTGTTGGTAAAGATTCATGCCGATCTGTGCTGTTGGTCCAATGTTCCGCTTAGTAGTAGTACAGCGGAAGGCGGTAGAGGTGGAAATAAATGGGCAATGTTGGCGGAACAATGTCGGTCAATCTTGCTGAAAATATCATTCTGGACGTTTAATAAGGATTCAATGGTGCAGCTTGCATTATCCAAACTTGAAACAGAGACAAAGGCTCTGGAGCTTGCGCTGCTTTCTGTTTACCATTTGATGGAATGCGAGTAAGTATCTCTCTTCGTTACTATTTGGTGCTTTCCATTGTCATTGTACGCCTACTAACAACTTCTCTCTGGTGTTTGGGACATGCTTAGCTTCTTCAATTGTGTCCTGCATGTACGCAAGCTCCACGTACTCCTAGGTCGTACCGCTCAGACCTCTCTTCAACTGAAATGGATCAAGATATCGCTTCGAAGGACTTTGTCAATAATGAAGATTATATTTGACAACAACGCCAATGAATCACCAATGTTGTCTCGGTCGCCATCACTCCTCAAGCACAAGACACAGAAATCCGAGGAGGCAGGACAGATGGATCATATTTTCTCAGAGTTTGTGTCGAGTAATGAAAGTGGTCCACCACTAGCTGTTATGGTTGTTCACAGAAATGTACAAAATGAACATGAAGAAGAAGAGTTCGACAGCTTACCCGTAGGAGCAATGAACTCTTCTATAATCCCAGTGAGTTGGAGTCCTCTCTACATCAAATCAACTTTAGATAAAAGCAAGGCGGATACAGCAAGTGTGGCACCAACGAGGAATAATCCGCTGGTGCAAATGATCAAAAATAACTTTGTATCAAACGAAGACAAAACGAATCCCAACACAATACAGCAATCCAACAACGAAAGAGAGGTAAGCTGGCCTTTTGCTAACTGGCCTGAAATCGAGAAGAAATTGACGGCACACAGGACCTACAACATTTGCAACTCTGCTTCTTCTCCGAGTGTGAAGAATAATCACTCAAAAGAGAGGTCAAATACAACATCAAAGTGTCACATTGTTCGTATCACGGAAGTTATATCAATCATTGCTGTCCAAGGTGTGAGCCCTCGTGCGAAACCTAGACAAGTGTCAAACTTGGAAGAATCTTTGGCCATGCTCGCACGACGATTTCGTCCTGAAAATATATTCAATGCAAGCTCTGTCTTGCTTGCCAAAGCATCAGTTGCTCCAGGGTCCAGTAAAAATGCAAATGAACGAGGTGAAAACTCCAAGAAGCGGCCAGAAATTTCAGCGCTGTGGAGTGGAGCTGGATGGTCAGATGTCCAACGCAAACAAGTTCTCCACTCATTGGGCTTACGAAGCAAGAACAGCCCTTCTGCGCCATTGAAAAGTCCATATGTGAGGCGACAAATGAGCAGGATGCGGCACCGAAAGAAGAAGAAGAATTCACTGAACACTGGCCATCTAATCATGTTTCTTGGGCCTGAATTGAGTCATTTGATATAGCTTAGGATGTAACACTATTTACAATTTGATTATTTTTTCCTAACTTTGGTCACCATTTTACCTCTCCACACCTGTGACTCTGTTTATCTGTCATGATTGTTCTTTCCTTGTGAAATGTCAATGACGATCTTTTCGGGGCAATGTTTCTCTCTTTGTCGCTATTCCTTTCTGCCAGATTAGAAGTAGAAGAATCTAATTCGTCTCTCAGGCCTTCGATGGAGCTCCTGAAGAAATTTGAAAAGGATGCATTAAGCTTGCCCATAACTGACTTTTCTGTTGTAGGCGTAGCCTGCTCTTCTTCGTCATCATCAAGGATGTTGATTGAGTTGAAACTTGCAGAAAAGTCCGACTTACGCGATGTGTCTGCTTCTGCGGATTCAGCTTCCACGACAAGCTTTTGCAATATGGCGTTGGCACCCGCAGCTGTGAATACTCCTGAAGCGCTCAGTTCTTGCTTCATTTTGGATGATAATCTGAGCGGTTCGATCTTGCGTGACGACTTCATCTTCTCCTTGAGCTTGAGCAGCTTGATTGGGTGTGGTGCTGGTGCTGGCGGCTTTGCCCTGTTTTATTTGCCGGCGGCTAAGTATCTACATCTACCCATTGTTGTCTACTAAGTATAGTTTGTTTTGTGGAATAACGTACAACGTTGTTGCGAACGAGCAGCGCTCTTGCCAAGATGAACGATGAACCAGCCTGTATGCTGTATTTATGCAGCATTGTTTGAGGATCTCTTGGGAGAGATCTCAAGCGTGAAAGGTATGTAAAAAAGTGAGTGCGCGCGGGAAGGAGCGGGAAAACCATATTTTTCGGACGGTATCCCTGTCCTGGTAAGGATAACCTGTCCTATGATTTTTCCTAACTTTGGTCAGCTTTGGTCACCATTTTCCTCTCCACATCTGTGATGACAATGACGATCTTTTCGGGGCAATGTTTCTCTCTTTGTCGCTATTCCTTTCTGCCAGATTAGAAGTAGAAGAATCTAATTCGTCTCTCAGGCCTTCGATGGAGCTCCTGAAGAAATTTGAAAAGGATGCATTAAGCTTGCCCATAACTGACTTTTCTGTTGTAGGCGTAGCCTGCTCTTCTTCGTCATCATCAAGGATGTTGATTGAGTTGAAACTTGCAGAAAAGTCCGACTTACGCGATGTGTCTGCTTCTGCGGATTCAGCTTCCACGACAAGCTTTTGCAATATGGCGTTGGCACCCGCAGCTGTGAATACTCCTGAAGCGCTCAGTTCTTGCTTCATTTTGGATGATAATCTGAGCGGTTCGATCTTGCGTGACGACTTCATCTTCTCCTTGAGCTCTGGAGGTTCTGGCGGCTTTGCTTTGTTTATGTAAGTAAGAAATAGTAGCAGCATTCATACAACATATTATAATATATACCTCCACATGGTCATGTGAAGGGAAAGCGGACCGGTGTCATTTGACCGGGGGTACCTCAGTTAAAGGATAACCCTTATGTAATACCAAGCAAAAAAAGGCTGTGACGCATTGATAGGAGGTGTTGTAAAGTCTTCTCAAGAGCGATGTCAGTGTGAGAAACTAACGCCAGCTGTCACATCGTTTTCATGCTCCAAATTCCTGCCAAAAAAGGTGTAAGTACTTGTTGAATTACTGAAGGAGTTCTATTATTTTATTAGCTTCATTCCCTCCCGCGATAGATCTACTTAGATACGACCTTCCTCGCAAAAATCTTATATCTATGCAGACAGGGGGTGCAAGAGGGCTACTATTGTTGACTGTTTGCCGGCTTATAGCATGGATATTTTTTATTCGAAAATAAGTAACACCCACGAAGTCCTAACACAATCCATCTTTTATAATGATTGGAGAAGCAGCACTAAGATTATCACTTCGCAGATCTGGATTGAATGTCAATGATGATCGACGGAGAAGTGATCCTGGCGGTGGAAGCACTACCAAGCGACGATTTTCAGTGCGTTCGAGTTTTCGCTCCAATACAAATGGCTCGTTCAAAGAAAGCGAACATGAATCTTTTGTTGTCTCCGATCCCGCATGTGAAAAGAGGGATAGCTTTAGCCAAGTTGCGGCTCATCGGGCAAGTGAAAAGAGGGATAGCTTCAGAGCGGGGCTTCCTCAGTCACTGCTTCAAACATACTATGACCGAGATTGCGTCGCTCCAATCAAGATCGCAGAAATAAACTTTGGTCCCAAGCTTGGGGCGGGGGAATATTCAAATGTCTTTGAAATTGAATCATTCCACTTGCGTGATGTCCAAGACCAAGATGCCAAAACCAAAGAGGAGTTGTTCAAACGGACTATGTTGAAGCAATGCGAAAAATATCGCGAAACGAAGAAGGCTCGTTATGCCCTAAAGCGATTGAAAGGAGAATACTTCCGTGACAATGAGCCGGAGAAGTGTATTCAAGCAGTGAGGTGAGTCTGATGATATAATTTTCCTGTGTTTGTACATATCTTATCTATGTGTTTGCTCACACGTCATGTCATGTTGTCATGTCATATCTGATTGGTGGACTTAATCGTCAGTGANTCACACGTCATGTCATGTTGTCATGTCATATCTGATTGGTGGACTTAATCGTCAGTGATTTGGTGAGTCTGATGATACAATTTTCCATATGTTGGTACATATCTTAATCTATGTGTTTGCTCACACGTCATGTCATGTTGTCATGTCATATCTGATTGGTGGACTTAATCGTCAGGCACTCGAGGCTGAGTTCCTCGCATCCCTGAATCACCCACACATTATGAAATTACGTGGGGTGGCCTTCGACGGCACTTCTGGATTTGAATCCGGACCTACTGGATACTTTCTAATCATTGATCGCCTTTTTGAGACACTTGGTGATCGGATTAAACGCTGGGCAAAGTCATCCGCTGCTGCTGATTCTGGGAAGGGCAAATCATTCTCATTGAGAAGGTCCATCTCGTTAGTCGTCGGAACTTCAGCTGGGAAAGGGAGTAAAAGAAATTTTGATAAAACATCTTCTCTTCCATCTAGCACGCCAATAGTAGATAAGCAGATGGATGAACGACTCAGTGTAGGTGAGTACATATGACTGCATTGCATGATCTTCAGACCATCTCTTCTATATCGACGTTCTCATCTAAAAACTTTCTTGTTCTCGTCATATCATGTACTCATAATCATATAATGCAGCTCTCCAAATATCTGCGGGGCTGAAGTATTTGCATTCACATCATATCATCTTTCGTGATTTGAAGCCAGCAAACATCGGCTTTGACGTCAGAGGTAAGTGTCTATCTTTATTATCTGATGCCCTCCGCTCTATCCATGGGGTACTAAACACAACTCTTTGACACAGGTGATGTAAAGATCTTTGATTTTGGGTTGGCACGTGTGATGCCCGATGACGGTTGTCCATACACAGATACTTTTATCATGTCGGGTGCAGGATCTCCCAGATATATGGCTCCTGAGTGCCTCGCGCTGGAAAGTTACAATCTGAAAGCGGATATCTATTCCTTTGCGATAATATTTTGGGAAATGCTTTCTGCTTCTCAGCCTTACAGCTTCGTTAAGTCTCGAGAACAACTCATTCGACACGTTGGTAAGAATGTGGAAAGATTTGGATCAAGTGTCTTTTCATCTTACTGCTGTCGACTAACACAATGTATCTTGCATAAAACTCTTCACTAGTTCAAAAAGATGGAAGACCTCAGATTGATGAGAAGTGGCCTGAGAAAATCAAAGGTATGCTGGAAAGTAGCTTTGACAAGGATATCATTTTGCGCCCGAAGGCATCTCTGTTCTACGACATCATCCGAGACGAAATCAAGAAGATCCGGAATGGCAATGCCCGAGGATTGAATGATACGTGGCTTCAGCGCCGTAGATCTGAAATGAGCTTGGGAAGATTATTCTGCTCCGAAGAAGAACGGCTTGAGGAGGTAGACGAGTCGTTTCATCGTATTGATGGTTCTTGCAATTCTGTCAATCTTGTTGATGCTTCTGGCCATTCTCTTAATCTTATTGATGGTTCTGGCTGATCCGAAATGATTCTTCAATTGCACGCAGTTTCTATAATCAAAATCAAACTAAGTTAATACACTTCACTACTAGAATCACTCTCACTGTCTCCCCACACAATATTTTTGAAGTCTCCCCCACTGGCGATCTGTTCACTCTGAATATAGCTCCTATAGCTTTCATGAATGACAGCATCACTTTTCGTGCTCGCATTGAAAAATGACCTTCTCCTCGGCTGAGGTGACGACTTGGTCTTCTGAGTCGGTTTGTCAGGCATAGAGCTTCGGCGGTGTATTACTTGCACTTGATCTTCTTCTACGACGTTTGTCCCCTTTCTTCCGCATACGATCTTGGATAGGAAGCTACGCTCACTTTCGTCGCCAATGAACCACTCATTCTTGTCTTCTTTGACTTTGGGGTTTCCGAAAAACTCCGTACCTTCTCCGTGTGTTGGTTTGCCTTGTTGTCCATGAGAGTAGATAGACACGTTAGACCTTCGTTTACTCCGTGGAAGGTAACTGTTGTATGCAAGTTGATGTTCGGCTCTTGCTCTCCTCGGCCGACAACCTGAGCGCAGATCATCTGCAGGAGGAATGATCTCGCATTCGCTTAATCCAGAGAATTCTGTTAGAGTTGCTGTGAAGTCTTGAGAGGCAGATGCATATGGGTCTGACGATGATGGGAAAGATTCTGATTCAGCCATCTTGCAACTCATTCTAGATATTTGGCTCTGTAACATGTTTCTTTCCTTAGTGAGACTTCTATTTTCTGCCTCTACCGCATCCATCTTTTCTTGCTGCAAGTACAAAGATTTTTGTAGCCGGATCATTTCATCCCGTAGTTCGTTGTACTGTTGATAAAGAGACCGTGAGTTATCGGAGTGAGCTTTCTCCTCGGTAAGAGATGCCAGAGGGAACATGGGCTTCGCAGGCTGATTAGCCTTTGAGAGGAGCGCTTTCTTTTCAGATAATGCATGATTGAGGTCGGATGAGAGGCAATCAATCATCTCCTTTTGTTGAGCTACTTGCAGCTTCAACTCAATAACTGCGCTGACGTGATCATCTGACGGCTGGGACGTATGCGGTGCGGTGAATCTTCTTGTGGCCTTGCCTCCAATGTGGCCAGGATTAGATTGGCCCACCATTTGTAGGAGCCAATCCATAGTAATGCCTCCTCCCGTGGCTGACTCAAAAGTGATCTCGGAGGCGACAGACCTATTGCTGGTGTCAAGACCGGAGATGTCTACAGACGACGGCTTCTTCTCTCCAGCGTACATTTCAAGCACTATTTTTGTTGCCGTCAAACAATATTATCCAATCCTGTGATGTGATGTCGATAGGATTGCTGCACCAATCAAGGTTACGATAAGTAGGCCGTATGGTAGGCCTGTTACGATCAATGGTGATCTTCGCGTTCTTCTAAAACATACTTACTTACTTAGCACTTCGCATTTTTTGACGCTTAAGTATCTGTCAAGGGTTCGTGAGGCACCTCGGGACTCGGGACTCTTCAGTGACACATGGTATCTGTTTTGTCAGGGTTCTTGCTTTAACCCATAAATATGTAGATAATTAAAAGTATGTACAATAAGTACCAACTAAAATAAGTACGATACATTTCCCTCTAGGTAGAGATGGTACCTACGATCGTATCGTATCGCATCGTGTCACTCACGGTGCGTGTGAATGAGTACATACAATACTTAGTATGTCTTCTTAGGCACCATGCTTTAGTATCGTCAAGTAAGTATCTACCTGGCAGGTTGCTGTACTCCTGCTGCTTGCTGAGCAGTTCACACAATAGGTAGATGAAGATGCAATTCATATGTTCTACTTTAAATTAGGACAGTTTACTGCAATGTGACCAGCAGCTTGGCACCAATGACAGTGCTCGTGATCATAATGGCATTGTAAACCATCGTCCTGTGATGAAGTTGAAGTACTTTTGCTTTTGTTAAACTTGGTACAACCGTCAGGATGATAATTGTGATATCGACAAATGGGCTCTCCTTTAGGTGAGAGGACTAGAGGTACCTTCTTTGGGTGAGAATATCTTGATAGCAATTGCTGCTTTGTCAGGATCTTATTGCCTTCGTCATCCTCCGCAAACGAAGGTGATGCTGATAAAGAGTTGAACCAGTTTTGTCCATTTGTTATGGTACCTTCCTCAGTTACGAAGGGAATAGAACGATCATTATTGTCGTCTGTATGAGATGACTGAATTGCTGTCGATAATTCATTTTCCAATGCTTCACTTTTGACAAGGATTAATCTTGGGCGATCATCTTTGAATGCAGTTTGGACCCATTGAATCATGCGCACAACACTTTCTAATTGTCGATTGCCACCTATGTCGATGAGTACCATCCCTGGGCGTGTATCGTTTGCGGTGGCAAGAGCATATGCTCCTTTTGG
Organism: Skeletonema menzelii; assembly: GCA_036940005.1. NCBI lineage: Eukaryota > Bacillariophyta > Thalassiosirophyceae > Thalassiosirales > Thalassiosiraceae > Skeletonema > Skeletonema menzelii. Next base: position 28,013 of record JALLBH010000783.1, read on the forward strand.
ATCAGCAAGTGCGTCAACTCTATGTAATTGTATTAGTCTGGAATAAGCGTCATCATCGGTAGCAAGAGTACCAGCTGACTGTTGAAATTCTGTCCGGAGGCGAATGTCCGCTTGCTTGAGTATCTTGGACCCTGTGTCAAATCCAACAATATTTCCCAGCACCACATTCGTTGATGAATTATTATGCTGCTCTATTTTCCTTAAATGTTGTGAATGTAATAATAAATTTCGCCTCAGTAATAATGCAGTGCATTCTCCTGTAGAGCATCCAATTTCCAATACGTAATCATTTGGTCGAAGATGAGACGATGCCAATTGCCGATATGTTGTTGTGTCAGGAGTGAGTAATACCAAACTCTTTTTGCTGCTCTCAAAATACAAATCGTACACTGGAACCAATCGAGATGGGCGAACGTCGTGTTTTGTAGATTGGCATGTAAAGCAATCTTCATCTTTCTCCATATGATGGTGGTAGCAATGTTGCTGTATTGTAACGCGCACATCTTCTGTAAGCTTTCTCTTCTTGCTACATTGTTGAGAGACGCTTGCTTCAGTTAAGGAGTTTGTGTGTGTCGCTGTTGTCTTCGCCGTGATGGCCGTGATGCGGCCTGTATAACCCACTTCTTTTACACTCTTTGGACGAACATGTACATCATCACCGACGCGGGGCTCGACCCTCCCTGCTGGAGGACGAGGATGGACACGCCACTGGTAAAGGCCGTCCTCCATGTTTAGAATATTGGCTGGTCCTACCTCTTGCGACGAGAGCAGCCGATAGAATAGAAGGGGTCGGGTGTGATATGATGTTGATAGGAGTTTTGATGATGTGCGTGGTTCATAATGTTGGTCTGTTACGGTGGTGGTCGGTGTCGGGCGCGCACTTTTTGGCCGGAGGACACAGTATGTATGTAGGTACACCCACAGGCGACTCAGTACTACCATACAGCATACAATAGCCTCAGCGTCGGCTACGAGGTGTGTCTTCGCGGATACGTGCGTTGTTGCTTGAGCAGGCAGCGTCAATGTACCTCCTTTCTATCGCCGCCAAGATAATGGGCAATACATAGAAGTTCTCTTGCTTGGTGTTTCATGCGTTTTGAAGTCGATTCTCAGTAGTCTTGAATACCGCTTAAAATATCTTTTAATGACAGACGTGGTGACGTCAAGTGCCGGTTTTCTTTCAAATACAGCCAAAATTACCAGCGAGCAGAGTCTACTCACAAAAAATAGAACCCGGTTCGGTTCTCTGTTCCAGATTCTGCTTCCATCCACACAGCAGGTCTTGTCAACATGCAAAATCCGAACCAGACAAGATGAAATGAGAACGGCCACGGCTCCATCTTCACTTCTTAATAGTATAGTGATAGTGCCCGACGCCGACGACACACCACCGCCATAGCCATATTCAGTAAACATGATGCGTGCATGCAAGCAACATCCGTACAAGCAAGTGGCCATCGATGACCTAGAGATTGATGATGTGGAGGATGATAAGGGTGCCACCACGGCCCCTTCTTCTCCCATCTCACCGCTGAGCATCTGCTATATGCTCATGGGTTCCGTGATCGTGATGTTGGCCACAATCGCATGGTGGTCAGCTTCGCACGTCTCCTCCTCCAACACATTATACGCTTCTGCTATAACAGATTCAGAGCATAACCATGAAAAGAGGGAACAAGAAGAGCACCAAGAGCCGTGGCTCATCTCAATCGATACCACTGATGCCTTCACCTACACGAGCATCGATAGCAGCTTGTTCATGGAGGTATTCACCGCCGAGTCACCGTATGAACAAAACTGGCCAGGTCATCATCTACCTCATTGGGCAGCCAAGAAAATCAACTTTGATATCCCTCGTGGACAAGAGATATGCTTTACTCATGTGGGTAAGGCTGGTGGAAGTACTGTGGGCTGCTCGCTTGGATTTTCACTTCATTGCCATGATCATGAGGTATCATCCTCCAGTTTGTTGGCCAAACTTGTCACTCACACCTTTCACAAGGATGTGTACAATTGCGATGATGATTCGGGGTACTTTCTGTTCACCGTTAGAGATCCTATAGATCGAGCAAGGTCTGCTTTTAACTATGAGCGACCTGATGATCAAGACTTCCACGATCATAAAGAGTGGGCTCTTCGACACTCTCGTTTCTATTCCGAATGCCCCTTTTATCACATGGAAGACTTTGTACAAAATGGTCTTCGAGACGAAGGTGATGCGCCTAAAATGTGCAAAACGTTGGCTCTTGATGCGCTACAAGGTGTCGATGCAAGTGAATACGGTGGTCCAAGTCACTGGTATTACAACTATCAGTACTACTATGAAGCCATTCCGAGTGATTCCAAAGTAATCGTTATTCGAAATGAGCACATAGAAGAAGACATCCGTAGTATAGAACATCTCTTTAGCTGTAACGAAAAGGAAAGACTTGAATTGGCCGCGTCGATGAATACCAATACGTGGTCAGATCAAGAAGACCTGTATCTCAGTAGCGAATCCATCTCAATTCTATGTCAGGCTCTCTGTAACGAGATTCAAGTCTACAAGAAGATTCTCTATCAAGCTTTGAACATGTCCCAAGATCAGCTACGTGTGTCTTGGAGAGAGCTTGAGGCCAAGTGTCCAATTCAGGCGAGAGCTGAGGAATGCTCTGATATGATGCCAGATATTACCGAAAAGATTAGAGAAAATCGAGGCTATTAAACCTTAACATAACAAATTAATATAGAACCAAAGTTATGAATGCCGTTACCCGTTACAAACAAAGTCTAAGGTATAAAAATGTCCGCCATCTCAAAAAACAAGCATCATCAGGTCAGCTATGAGGATGTAGCGCAATGGATACGACCAAGCTTTGTCGGAGCCGAAGCTATTTCCTTCCCTCCTATCCGCGCCGGGTATAATGGGTCACTAGAAGCTTGTAATTGCCACATTGCAGGCGTTACAGACGATTAGTACGTAAGATGAGTGCTGGCGGCAACCTCAAATCGTGTCTCATCAGGTCAGCTATGTTGCTTTAGCGCGTGGATACGATAAACATTTGTTGGAGCCGAAGATATTTCCTTCCTACCTATCCGCGCCGAGTATAATGGGCCACTAGAAGCTTGCAATTGTCATATTGCAGGCGTTACATACGATTAGGACGGACACCGGACCAGGCGACTCTCAGCCAGGTCACCATCACCAATCACCATCACCAACGCGACATTTGTGTGAACGGTGATTTTCTAAACAGGGTGTGAGTAATAAGCAAGCTGTACTCAAAAATAGCAAACTAATTACCGTTCAAAAAACACCTTGTGTTTGAAGAATACTATGCCAATGTCGGGTTGGTAGGTAGGTGGCACCAGCAACGACACAAGGTATTGTATGGTAGGTATGTACAGCAACAGCAGAGCCTCAGCCCTCAGCGTCTACGAGGCTGTGTGTCTTCGCGGATACGTGCGTTGTTGCTTGAGCAGGCAGCGTCAATGTACTTCCTTTCTTTGTATCGCCGCCATGATAATGGGCAACAGAAGTTCTGTATCTTGCTTTGGTGTTTATTGTTTATTGCTGCTTGAAGTCGATTGACAGTTGACAGTCCGCTTAAAATATCTTATTGACAGACATGGTGACGTCAAGTGCCGGTTTTCTTTCAAATACAGCCAAAATTACCAGCGAGCGGAGTCTACTCACAAAAAATAGAACCCGGTTCTGTTCTCTGTTCCAGATTCTGCTTCCATTCAAACAGCCGGTCTTGTCAACATGCAAAATCCGAACCAGACAAGATGACGGCTCCTCTCTCACTTCTCAATAGTAAAAATAAAAGAGAGTCAGTCTACTACAATACTACTTCTTATATTATCATCTACTTCTCGTCATTTGAATTAATACTTTAGCTGGGTAACCGAATGAATACTACCTACAACAAAATCATGTCCATTCGTAAGCGCAACTTCACATTGTTTCGGCCCCGTCCTTCCCATCCATCCGCTTCACCTGATGAAATCCTTCCATTGAGAAGAGCAAAGTTGGGTAGGCAGAGTACAACAGTCGCAAAATCTATCTTCGCTTTTGGCTGTGGATTGCTGGCGATCTCATTCATTCTGTCATTACTCAGAGACGACTTCTTTTCTGGAACACCAGCCGGTTCAAGCATTCAGCAATATG